>JAOPHQ010002011.1:20000-55000 GCA_030340625.1 Merluccius polli | reverse complement strand
CACAAGCACACACACACACACACACACACACACACACAGACCAGCCAAAGCAACGGTAAAACCTTGGCTGGATTAAGGAGAATTGTGATTGTTTCGTCTCTAATCTCAGCAAAGCACATCTTTTTTTGTTTTATTGCGCTTCTTTGATCAAAATGTACCCAGTTGAAAAAATCGTATATGATCACATTTGTATTATTATTATTGTTATTATTATTATTATTATTATTATTATTATTATTATTATTATTATTATTATTATTATAGTATTCTTCATGCATTAAATATTCATAATTAATACTAACTACTAACTTCAATATAGATTTAATTTAGTTATCGCGTGATTTATATTGGATCTTATTCAATTGCAAGATCAGGAGATTTGACACCTAATGTCAATATATGAAATGATGCTGGGTGAATCAAGATGAGTTCATGTATTCATCCTTACTGGTGGAACCTAATCTGTGTTGGACTAAAATACCAGGATTAATAATCCATCTACTGACGACATTCATCAGCCCAAAGATTTAGGGCTCAATGTTCGCTGGTATTTTATTCCTCCTTTATTCCTTATATTCCTTTTCTGTATTATTATGTTTTTCTGTTACGGGCAGTCAGGGTAAAAAGGTGAAACAGTACAGTTTTAATGCAGAGCAATGACATGTAGATAGTTTTTTCTTTTGGTTGTGCTGTGTGTATATCTGTCTGTCTGTCTGTCTGTCTCTCTCTCTCTCTCTGTCTGTTTCATCTAATCTAACGTTGTGCTTTGTCTTCAGATCCAGATTTTAAAGGCCTTGGAGATCTCCCTCCCCTGCCTTGTGAGTATCACACACAACTTCACGTCTGGAAGTGAAGTATAATAGGCCTGGTACATATTCTGCACACGTATAGACACTTTATGTCATCATCATCATCGTCATCATCAGTTATTCTTTTTAGAGGCTTGTTGGGTAAAAGTTGCCTGGAAATCAAACCATCAAATTGCCTAAAGCGTGAAGAGCGTTGGTGTCCCATCAGGGCGTACTGCTCAGACCTCCTATGCTGCTATCTATCTATCGATCGATATATATAGATATATACTGTAGCAACTCGGGGTGGCAGTGGAGGCTCAAGGTAAACACCAAAACAGTACAGAGGGTCCAAAGCCTCAATCGGCGGTTTATTTAGGTTCAAACACGGGGAATGCTCAATATCGGGGGAAGGTGTCCGCCGTGCGGCTCACGTCCTCTCCGTCTCGTCCTCGTCGTCGTCCTGTCTTCCATCCGACTCTCTTCCCCTTCCTGTCGGTCGGTGGTCGCCTTTTAACACCTGGGTGCCTCCGACCCAGGTGTTCCTCGTTGCGCCGATTAAGACTCTCGGGAGACCGGGATTTGTCGCCGGCTATCGGCCAGCGACGGTATATGCCGGCCTCCACTCTCCCAAATAGGGGGCGTGGCCGAGTAGGGATGCCACACACTCCCCCCCTTTGCTCACGCCCCTCCGTGCGCGGGGCCCAGCCCCCGCACGCATCCCGATGGGACAAGGCGTCGGCGTTGGTGTGGTCCCGTCCCGGCCTATGCTCCACTGTGAAGGAGTACGGCTGGAGGGACAGGAACCACCTTGTGACCCGGGCGTTCGTGTCCTTGGCGGTGGCCATCCATTTCAGCGGGGCGTGGTCCGTCACCAGGGTGAACTGGTGTCCTAGGAGGTAGTATGTTAGTTTATTTATGGCCCACTTGATGGCCAATGCCTCTTTTTCTAAGGTGCTATAGTTTTTCTCATGGGGGAGGAGTTTCCGGCTGATGTAAGTCACCGGATGCTCCTCCCCGTTCCGGCTCTGGGATAGGACCCCTCCTAGTCCCACGTCCGATGCGTCTGTATGGAGGGTAAAAGGGAGGTTAAAATCAGGCGTTACGAGTAACGGCTCATCACATAGGGCCCCCCGTAAGACCTCGAAAGCCCCGCTCGCTGCCTCAGACCAACCTACCCTATCCGGGAGGGCCTTCCGGGTGAGATCGTTCAAGGGGCTGGCTAGCGTGGCATACCCTGGGATAAACCGTGGGTAATATCCCACCAGCCCCAAGAACGACCTCACCTGCTTTTTGGTTTGCGGTTGAGGCCACTCCCGGATAGCGGCCACTTTGTCCTCCTGGGGCTGCACGTTCCCCCTCCCCACCCGGTACCCCAGATATGCCGTCTCGATCCTCCCCAACCTGCATTTCGCCGGGTTGGCGGTGAGTCCAGCTGCTCGTAGACCGTTGAGCACTGCTCTTAGGTGCCCTATGTGGTCGTCCCAGCTGTTGCTGTGGACTATAATGTCGTCGATGTAGGCTGCTGCGTAGCCGCAGTGCGGCCTTAGGACCCGGTCCATCATCCTCTGGAAAGTAGCGGGGGCCCCGTGGACACCGAAGGGCAGGACGGTGTACTGAAACAGGCCCCCCGGTGTCGCAAAGGCCGTCTTCTCCCGGGAGGACGGGGTCAGTGGGACCTGCCAGTACCCCTTGGTCAGGTCTAGCGTGGACAGGTACCGAGCCGGTCCCAGCCGCTCGATCAGTTCGTCCACTCTAGGCATGGGGTAAGAGTCAAAGTCAGACACAGCATTTAGACGGCGAAAGTCATTGCAGAACCGAAGTGTCCCGTCCGGTTTGGGTACCAGCACGACCGGGCTGGCCCACGCGCTCCGCGACTCCTCAATCACCCCGAGGTTCAACATACGCTCTACCTCTGACCGGATTGCGTGACGTCGGGACTCGGGTACTCGGTACGGCGGGATTCGGACCGTCACCCCCGGCGGAGTCCGAATCTCGTGGGCTATCACCGAGGTCCGTCCCGGGGTGTCCGAGAACACGTCCCGGTTCTGGAGTACCAGCTCGTTCACCTCCTGTCTCTGGGCGGGGCTAAGGTCGGTCCCCATCGGTACGTTAGGGAGCAGGGGTCGGGCCATCAAGGCCAGCGGCGGTGGCACTGGAGGGTCGCCGCTACCCCTCCATTGTTTTAATATGTTTACGTGGTATAGCTGGGTGGGCTTGCGCCTCCCCGGCTGTCTCACCCGGTAATTTACCGGACCTAAGGCCTCCACCACCTCATACGGGCCCTGCCACTTGGCTAGAAATTTGCACTCGCTTGTCGGTACTAGCACTAGGACCTGGTCGCCCGGTTGAAAGGTCCGTACACGCGCCCCCTTATTATACGACCGCGCTTGGGTCTGTTGCGCGCGGGTTAGGTGGTCCCGGACTATGGGCCACACTTTCGCCATTCTGTCCCGGAATAGCTCCACATGTTCGATCGTGGTCCTGTGGGGGGACGGATGACTCTCCCACGCCTCTTTGGCCAGGTCCAAGATTCCACGGGGCCTCCTCCCATAAAGGAGCTCAAAAGGCGAGAACCCCGTGGAAGCTTGGGGCACCTCGCGAATGGCAAAGAGGACGTGGGGGAGGAGCTGGTCCCAATTTTTCCCGTCCTCCGTGATGCATTTTTTTAGCATCTGTTTTATGGTTTTATTGAACCGTTCGACGAGCCCGTCCGTCTGCGGGTGGTATACTGAGGTCCTAAGCTGTGCGACCTGGAGGATTTTTAATAGTTCTTTTATTACTCGCGACATAAAACAGGACCCTTGGTCCGTGAGGATCTCCTTCGGGAGCCCCACTCGGCTGAACAGTAATGTTAGTTCTCGGGCTACCGCCTTGCTGGTCGCCGCGCGCAGGGGAAGGGCCTCAGGATATCGGGTCGCGTAGTCAAGGATCACTAGCAGGTAACGATGTCCCCGACTAGTCTTGGGCAGGGGGCCCACAATGTCTAATGCGATACGCTCGAAGGGAGTCTCTATGATTGGCATCGGTATCAGCGGGCTTCTCTCCCCTCCCCGTGGCGCTACGCGTTGGCACTCGGCGCACTCCTGGCAGTACCGCTCTACATCCTTCCGAACCCCCGGCCAATAAAACCGGGCCACGACTCTCTCTCTGGTTTTGTCCATGCCCAGATGTGCCCCGAGCAAGTGAGTGTGGGCCATGAACAAAACCTTACTTACGTACGGACGCGGGACTACCAATTGCCGTACCGTCTCTCCCCCCCGCTCGTCGACCCTATATAGCAGCCCTCGCTGGGTGCAAAAGTGGGGGTAGGTCACGGGGCCCACCGAGTCCCTCACCTGCCCGTCGTGGGCAACCACCTGTCCCCACGCATGTCGCAGGGCGTCGTCCCGGTGCTGGGCCGTGGCGAACTGGCCCGGCCGGGCCGAGTTCTCCCCCCCAGCCTGGGCGAAGTCCGACAGCTCGGTTAGGGGGGAGCTCTCGGGCTCAGCGGGGCCGTTCCCCCTCTCGGAGGCGGTGACGGTGTCGGACTCGGGCCTGGGTCCGTCTCCCTGTCGTACCGGGTCCCCGGTGGACCGGGCCGGGCTTCCCGGCGCTGATGGCCCCTCCCCTCCGGAGTCGGGCTCGTCCCCCGACTCGGTGGGTCTGGCGGACGCTCGGCGGGTCGCTCCCAGGGCTGGTTCGGGTCCGGCGGTGGTCCCTCGGGTCGTTGGTCGCCGTGCCTCTCTCTGCTCCGGTCGTCCGCCTGGCCGCCGCCGCTCTCGTCCTCCTCGGTCCCCCTTCGTTGTGCTCCAGAACCGAGCGAAGATGGGGCAGTCCCGGCCGATTAGGAACGGTACCGGGAGGGTCGGTACTATTCCGGCCCGTGCCACATATACCCCTTGTGGCGTGCGCACCACCACGTGGCAGGTCTCGTAGGACCGAGTGTCCCCGTGTACACAGGAAACCTGCATCGGGGTTCCCGGTCTCCCCCCGGCTATGTCGGCCCTCACCAAGGTCACGGCACTCCCTGTGTCCAACAGGGCATGAGTGTCCACGTGCATCACCTTGATGGGGACGGTGGGGGAGTCCTTGGCCCCTTGGGCCCAACAGGTGGCCAGCATACAGGCGGGGTGGTCTGCCGGCCATGTACCCGCCGAGGGCATGGGGACGTCCTGCCGGTCCGGACAGTCACGGGCTAGGTGTCCCCGTTGTCCGCAGTGGTAGCAGGACCTGCGTTCGGGTTCCCCTTGGTCTCGGGGCGTGGGGAACGGTCCGGTCCTCGGCAGCGGGGTCGGCGTCCCTCTCCGGATGGGCCGGGGAGTGGGTCTCGGGTCCGCCGCCAGCCGTCGCGCCACCTGCCAGTTCTCCAGCTGGCGGACGAGGTCGTCCACGGTCTCGGGGTACTGGTGGGCCAGGATCCTCCGGGCGTCGGGGGGCAGCTGCCTCACGTGTTGTCCACGACGACCCGGTCCACGGGGCTGGGTCCCTCTCCCTCGGTCAACCATCTCCGGGCTAGCCGACACTGACGGGCTATCTGGGTCCGGACGGGTTCTTGGATGTCGAACGTCCATTCCCGGAACTTGAGGGCCTTTACCGCCAGGCTATGGCCATAGTACGCCAATATGGTGGCTTTGAGGGCGGGATATCGTCCCGCGTCCCCGGGGCTGAGGTCCTGGCTCGCTTGCTGGGCGGGTCCCGTCAAGAACGGTGTCACTATATAGGCCCACTGGGCCTCGGGCCACCTCTCCTGGGTCGCCACCCGCTCAAAAGTCTCGAGGTATGCCTCTACCTCATCGTCGGGACCCAGCTTAGTGAGCCGACTCGTGGGGGCGGTGGTTGGTGGGGCCTGTGTGGCCTGCTGGGTCAGGCGGAGTACCGCCTCGGTCAGCAGGTCCATACGGTGGTCCGACTCCCTGGGGCCTGCGGTCGCTCCGGGGTTCTGCATCGTCCTCCACTGGTGGTCCCCTCCTTCCGCGGTGGACCCGTAGGAAAAAATCCCCCGAAGAAACCCGGGGTCGGGTGCTACCCTGAGCCGTGCGTGGACCGAGTTGTCCGCATCCTCCACCATATGTAGCAACTCGGGGTGGCAGTGGAGGCTCAAGGTAAACACCAAAACAGTACAGAGGGTCCAAAGCCTCAATCGGCGGTTTATTTAGGTTCAAACACGGGGAATGCTCAATATCGGGGGAAGGTGTCCGCCGTGCGGCTCACGTCCTCTCCGTCTCGTCCTCGTCGTCGTCCTGTCTTCCATCCGACTCTCTTCCCCTTCCTGTCGGTCGGTGGTCGCCTTTTAACACCTGGGTGCCTCCGACCCAGGTGTTCCTCGTTGCGCCGATTAAGACTCTCGGGAGACCGGGATTTGTCGCCGGCTATCGGCCAGCGACGGTATATGCCGGCCTCCACTCTCCCAAATAGGGGGCGTGGCCGAGTAGGGATGCCACAATACACACACACACACAACACAGTGTTGGTGACCAAACCCCACCAATATATTGCCAAACTGTTTCCAACCGTTCCTCAGCTTTTCGTTTATCTGTCTTTTTCTACTTTCTCTCCCTCCAGTCTGTGACTTTGACCTGGCCGGTCCTGAAGGCTTCGTGGAGTCGGTCCAGATATCAGGAGAGAGTCGGGCCCTGCAGACCGAGGCGGTGGACTGCAGGTGGTACATCCGAGCTCCGCCCAAAGCCAAGGTGAGCATGGGACCTTTTAGTCTGAGATGACATTGTGGCCGTTGTGGTGATGCCTACCTTCATGCAGCGCTCCAGACCTCGGAAGTCGAGATTTTCCGACCTCCTACTCGAAAAAGTTCCTGTTGAGATCCTACTGTAAACTGTCTGCGTCTGACATTACGCAACAATGGCTGACGTCACGCAACAATGGTAGCATAGCGTAAAGTATATTTGCCTGTATTTAATAAAAACAATACATACCATCATCTTGGAAAACCTGTTCTGCTTGTAAATTGATGTCAAATATGTCACCCATGTGATTTGTTAGCTGGTTAAGGTGAACAATCTCTGACAGTTATCTTCTCTGCACAAAAGTTATTCGGGAAAACGTTAAAAATGCCAAAAGCAAACAACCAGATACAGTTGCCAAAGAAACACCAGTTTGTCACAGTCAGCAGTGTTTCCCCTACTATGTATTCAGCAGTGGCGCAGCGCCACTGCTGGAAAATCAGCGCCACTGCAAAAATCTTCACATGATCAGTATTTAGCACAACTACAACGTCATCTTGAAATTGCCAAGCGTTAAAGGGGAAATGAACCCAAAAACAACACTATGCTCCAACACTATATTTCATCACATGAATAAAGTTGATTGTGCTGCCATCAAATGTAGCCTACTAACTCCATATAAAAAAGAAAAGAATTTAACGGCTACAGTAACGGTGATTTGACGCGTCATCAAATCACCGGAAGAAAAATGCAGGACTACAAGTTATGAACGTTCTGAATGTGAATCTTCAGGAGAGCAGCCCTCTCGGACACACACACACACAGGGGTTGAAATAAGGCTGTTTTACTCGCCAAATGCGAGTAATTTTTGTATTTGTCGAGTAATTTATGAAGACCACTCGCCACTCTGGCGAGTAATCTAAGAATTTGCCGCGATTGCCGCGGACCCGCCAGCAACGGACCCGCTAGCCGTGGACCCGACCGCGCAGCACCCACCGCCGTCTACAATCGCTGTTAACAGCATGTTACAGCGGTAACAGCATGTGTGTGTCCGAGAGGGCTGCTCTATTCGGACACATTACTATGAAGCCCCGGTGATGGTGTGGGAGTGCGGATGATAATAAAACAGCGGTAACAGCGATTGTAGACGGCGGTGGGTGCTGCGCGGTCGGGTCCGCGGCTAGTGGGTCCGTTGCTGGCGGGTCCGCGGCAATCGCGGCGAATTCTTAGATTACTCGCCAGAGTGGCGAGTGGTCTTCATAAATTACTCGACAAATACAAAAATTACTCGCATTTGGCGAGTAAAACAGCCTTATTTCAACCCCTGTGTGTGTGTGTGTCCGAGAGGGCTGCTCTCCTGAAGATTCACATTCAGAACGTTCATAACTTGTAGTCCTGCATTTTTCTTCCGGTGATTTGATGACGCGTCAAATCACCGTTACTGTAGCCGTTAAATTCTTTTCTTTTTTATATGGAGTTAGTACATTTGATGGCAGCACAATCAACGTTATTCATGTGATGAAATATAGTGTTGGAGCATAGTGTTGTTTTTGGGTTCATTTCCCCTTTAAGACAACATTTTCAATATTTTTTGCCCCAATCAATTTCTACCAATAATGTAAATAAAAGCTTAAAATTAACACAAAAGAAAAACATGAGTAATCCTGTCTAAAATTATAAAATCAAGATTTCTGTTTCTGACCAGTTCAAGGTACGTGCTCCAATATTAAATCTGTTGATGGTATATCATATTTGTCTCAAAATGTCCATTTCTATCCACAAAACTTGCCAGAAGTTATGGTTTAAGGCAGGGGTCGGGAACCTATGGCTCGCGAGCCACATGTGGCTCTTTTGCCGACGGCCGGGGCTCTCGGACGAAATTAGTTGAGGGGGGGAAAAAAATGTAATCAAGGAATCAGACTAGGTCTACCCTAATATAATGCTAAAATAACAGTCAATACTAGGGGAGAGCTGTGTCGATTGAAACACATCATTACATTCGGAGAAAACCGTATTTTTTTTAATCAACCCGACTCTCCCAACACGCACACACACACGCACGCACGCTGGCCCTATAATGACAAGGCTTCGTGGCAAATAGGCAGTTACAGTCTATCTGAGTAATGCGCGGGATGCGCGTAACACACACCGGTCCGAACACCGACCGGGGGGGGGGGGGGGCGCGATCGTAACACACCGCCTCCGGTTGGGCCAAATTACTTTATTTTTAATTTTTATGACAGTCCTGGGCCGGCTCAAAGATGTGCGTCGGCCCCGATGGCCAGTCCACCCCTGGCGCTAATCAAAATGTTAAAAAGGAAAAAGCCTGAAAAGAAAGTCCGCAACTTTCAGCCCGATTGGACAGATTGCGTTCGTGGAAAGAGCTGGAAGTGCGATCTGTCTGTTATGTAATGAGAAAATTGCGTCCATGAAACGATCAGTGGCGTAACTATCCCGGCAACAATCGCGCAGCACCCCCCCCCCCCCCTCCGTCAACAACCGCGGGGGCACAAAAAAAACAAAAAAAATATTTACTTCGACACTCACCATGCACAATTTGCAGCAACATATCCTATGTTAGTTAAATATCCAAACTTTTGCTTGTAACCGTCTTTATGTGGCTCTTCTGAGATTTCTTCTTTTTTTTTTTGTAAAAGTGGCTCTCAAGGCAAAAAAGGTTCCCGACCCCTGGTTTAAGGGGTTATTAAAAAAAAAAATCTTCCGGAGGTGAATGCCCCCAGACCCCTGCGCGCCGCCGCGTGCGGCTTGCCTCCGTTACGTAACAGCACCACTGCTGGAAAAATTTCTAGGGGAAACACTGGTCAGCCATGGTCTGCTGTTGGTGGTGATGTTTTTGACTTTGGTGTCTTCTCCACCATGAAAACAAGGTTGCAGGAATTAAGCCATAACATGACTTGTGTCTTGTGTCACTGGATATTTTGGCTTGTTAGGGGCGACCCCAGGTTCAAGTATTCATATGAAGTTTGTCAGCCTTCGTTATTTAACGACGAGAAGATCTCAAAGGGCTGCCATGCTTTAAGGACCAAAGTGCATCACATGAGACGCGATGGGACACCATACCCGACCCACTCCATGGTTTGACGTCTCAAGTGAATGCACCTGAACAAGGAATGAACACAGGTCTCATTCCCTTTTTCCAGATCTACCTGCGTTTCCTGGAGTACGAGATGCACAACTCCAACGAGTGCAAACGTAACTTTGTGGCCATCTACGACGGCAGCAGCTCGGTGGAGCACCTGAAGAACAAGTTCTGCTCCACCGTGGCCAACGACGTCATGCTGGTCAGCTCGGTGGGCGTGGTGCGGCTGTGGGCCGACGAGGGCAGCCGCAAGAGCCGCTTCAAGATCCTCTTCACCACCTTCCACTCGCGTGAGTTGCGCTCGTTCACGCGTTTCTTCCCAGAGGGCGGTGTGCAGAGCCGGCCCAGCCTACAAGCCAAGCCAAGCCTCAGCGGCTGCTTAGGGCCCCGCAGGCACCAGAGGGCCCCAAACTCATGCATCGTTTGTTGACTTGATTGATTGATAGGTTGCGATTTGTGTTGTTTACTTTACATGGGTAGTTATTCATACTGTGGCCAGTTATTATCTTGATGCATAGATAGGTAATGTTAAAAATGTTAAACATTTCTGCTACACCAAGAGTAGCTGCCTAGTGGACACAGTTAATGCCGTTTAAAAATGTTCATCACTAAGCATTCAGACAAAAACAAAGTAGAAGTAAAAATGGCAAGTGCATTCAGTCAGCTTTGCTTTGAGCGTTTCAGTGAGTGTTTCAAATACAGCCAGCAGACACATAGAAACCTCCCGGCAGGGTGCGCTTTGTGAGCACACAAAAACATGTTATGGGCCCCCAGACCCAATTTGGATTAGGGCCCTCAAATGTCTAGGGCCGGCTCTGGAGGGGTGTGTGTGTGTGTGTGTGTGTGTGTGTGTGTGTGTGTGTGTGTGTGTGTGTGTGTGTGTGTGTGTGTGTGTGTGGCGGGGCATCTGACAACAAAACATATTTTCACTTTGGACAAATGTCTGCAAAATGACTAAATAGCAAAGATGTGAAGAAAAGGATGAATCTTTGCACCTTTGTAAGACAGTCCCACAGGAACCTTTCTGACACACTTACTGTTTTCCTGCTGCTTATTGGGTCCTAATTATTTGTATTTTGTTGTATCATATTTACATCACATTGACATTTTGGTTTTGCAGCTCCTTGTGAAGGGGACACGTTCTTCTGCCACAGTAACATGTGCATCAACAACACGCTGGTGTGCAACGGCATCCAGAACTGTGTCTACCCCTGGGATGAGAACCACTGTAAAGGTAATGGACTAAACCCTGCTGCACAAAACCATGTGTCCACTCTGGATCCTGTCATTCAGGACAGGGGTGCCCAACCTTTTATGACCCAAGCCAACCTCCTGAGATCTACCAGTCCAGCGTCAACATCGCAAACCCAAACACACATCATCTCCAGCCTGCAGCGACTAACCTCACAACACATTCTCTTGTTGTCACACAACTACTAGACATCACATCACAAAGCCTCCCTCTCTCAAACACACACACACACACACACACAAATTCATCACAGTTGCCAGTTTGCATAGTGCGCTGCAGCACAAACCCGCTCTCTGCTCCTCTCTCTCTCTCACACACACACAATCACAAGGCAATCTGCATGATGAGCAATAGCCATAACTGACCATAATATTAACCAAACAGGAAAATAAACCAGATACAAAACAGGCAGATCAGAGTTTGAAACAAGGAAATCACTTCCTACCTGAGTGGGAGACCTGGTCCTGGGGGGGGTCCAGCTTCTCCTAGTCAGGCCTGTAGGAGCAGGCTGCAAGGTGCTCATCAGTGTTGATCTGAACTTGGACTTGATGATTTTCACGTGTGAGAAAGCAGACTCGCACAAATAAGTTGATCCAAAAAGACTTGTCAGGTTCAAGGCACATCTTCTGAGGTTGGGATACTTCTCCTCCGCCAGTAGTTCCCAGAACAGTGGATGTGTGAGTGGATGTGTGCTCAGCATCATCACCTTCTCTTCTCTGCAGACTCCTGGCCCGAACTGAACACACAATCTTCATCGCAATATCCATCGCTTCTTTCATATTTAAAATCTTTCCACACAACGTTTGATGGTGATTTATACGATGATAATTCAGGATATCCGGGAAGGATTCACTGTCTGTACACAGTCCAACTGGTGCGGCCCATCAGTTGTCATGGAGATCAGTTTGAAGAGCGGCAGTTTAACAAATCCCATGAAAGCATTACAAAATAATATCCTCACCTCTGATGTGTCCTTTTAATGGCAAAATGGCGCTCATGTCTTCAAAAACCATCCTGATGAAAACACACCATTGCGCCACATCCACCGAGTAAGCCCTGGCTGCAGTACGCAGATCGGGGAGTGGCTCAACGTGTGGGTGGAGCTAAACGTTTGACTCCGCCCACTTGCCAATAGCAACCGGAAGAGGAAGAATGTGAGTCCATAATTGCGCGCTTTTCTGCCGAGAGGTAAATTGCCGTTTTCTGTTCGTGTAAATTATAAACTAATTTATGGAGAAACCACCAAGCTGATAATTAAATTATTCATGCAAGGAACGTGCAAAGGCCTCATGTTTATGTCAGTCATGTAAATAATAACATTAAATAATAGCATTTAGGTGGTGGTAGGTGGTAGTTGAGTACATGTTAAGGCCTGGGGTAATACAAATCAATGATGCAAAGTCTTTTGTCTTTGGTTTATTTAACTTAGCTAATATAATTGAGTGTACAAAATAACATGTGTCTATGTACCGTATATACGGTATAGTATAAGTACAGTATAAGTGTAAATAATGTATATATGTAAGAAGTTGTATGTGAAGTTGTGAGGGCTCATGAAAATGTAAATGCATTACCATTATTTTATTATTAATAATTATATCGAATAGTATGTATTATTACTATTATTATGGAGTCAAACATTTAGCTTTGCCCACATTTATACCATTATTTTATTATAAATAATAATTATATCAAATGTATTATACATTAGTATGTATTATTACTATTGTTATGGAGTCAAACGTTTAGCTCCGCCCACATTTATACCATTATTTTATTATAAATAATAATTATATCGAATTTATTATACATTAGTATGTATTATTACTATTATTATGGAGTCAAACGTGAATAGTATGTATTATTATTACTATTATTGAGTCAAACGTTTAGGCGGAGTCAAACGAAATGTTGAGGCGGAGTCAAACGTTTAGCTCCGCCCACATTTAGCCCCGCCCAGATCTGCGTACTGCAGCCAGGTGCAATTGCATCCACCATATCAAATTGGAGGGAAAAAAATCACTCACACGTCAAAATCCGTCCTCAGACGCTCACATCCACACCCACGGCCATCCCCTCACATCGCCTTGTAGTGGTGGTATGGCGGGAGAGTTGCACTTCTTTAATGGCCTTCACGATCTCCGTTTTAGTTTTTAAAAAAGCCGTCAAAAAGGCGATCCGCCGCCTGGAGAAAGGCTTCCTTCACGATCTCGCCGTCTTGCGCTTTCAAATCCCGCGTTTTTCAAATCCCGCACTTTCAAATCCCGCACTTTTTTTGGCTCCCGCGCACCGTTTTAAAATGCCGCTCCTCCAGATTCCCTTTCGTTGCCAAGGCAACCGTTGCACTGCAAATCAAACACACGGGCTTTGGGTGAGAATAAACCAAAACATAATCTTCCTCCCATTCAGGGTGAAAATGGTAAAATGGTCTTGACTCGTTTCCCCTCAGCCATGTTCGCGTTTATGAGCGCGTATTACCGCTCTGATCGCTAGCTTCTAGCTACCGTTGACAGCTGTCAAATTCTTCTTCTTCTTCTTCTTCTTCTTCTTCTTCTTCTTCTTCTTCTTCTTCTTCGTCGTCGTCTTCTTCTAGGTTTTCGGCAGTGTTGCTATGGTGTTGCTCCCATACGTTAAACGTGACCTACTTTTTTTGGTGGACGTGTTGAAGAGGCCGATAGGGTGCGCAGGCAAGGACTCGTGATAGGCTGAAGTACGGTGGCCTGGAAGTGCAAAACCACATTAACATTAACCGAACCACATTAACAAGTGCAAAACCACATTAACATTAACCGAACCACATTAACATTAACCGAACCACATTAACATTGACCGAACCACATTAACATTAACCGAACCACATTAACATTAACCGAACCACATTAACATTAACCGAACCACATTAACATTAACCGAACCACATTAACATTAACCAAACCACATTAACATTAACCGAACCACATTAACATTAACAAATTGTACGGAAAGGGTAGGTACAAAAGACGGTCTACGGTCTGGGCGGCCAATGGCGTTCACGGAGCGCAACAGTGCGGTGCCGGAAGTAAAAATCCCATTCATTTTGATTATAGCCATTATGTCGTAACCATACAATGTATAGCCTACTTACAACCGGCCGTTTTATTGTGCAATGATAGGATAGGCAACTTTAGAAACCAACAACTAAAGGAAGGTTTCAAGAAAACAAGTTTTATTCGCGATGTCATTTGAAGGACTGCATTACCCACAATCCTAAAGTGTAACACGACGTCTTTGATTGGTGGAGCTCGCTGTTACCATGGAAACGTTTACCTACGAAAGTCAAGTCGTCGATTACTGCTACCACTGAACTCGATCGTTTACTACAAGAGCAACCACCATGATGTCCCTTAGACTCATGGAAAGTTAGAGTTGTTAGAGCTGCAGATGAAATGAGCTGTACATATTGAAAAATATGTTGATATAGAATATACGATGATATGATTATCGGCATTGTTGGACGCGCGAGCGGTGATTGCAGTCAGTGTATATAGTGTTGTCATCGACATGATACAGTCCTGACTGCAATCACCGCTCGCGCGTCCAACAATGCCGATTCCAAATGTGTGTGTCGGCTAAGACAGGGTGTTATATAATGGGTTATATAACACCCACATACGTTTCTCGTTTTTAATACATGTGATTTTAGTTACGTATTCATTCAACATTATGTATTCCTAGGCTTTATACTACCCAAATTACTATACAACACTGCTATATCATATATTTTTATTTTGTTTTTAATCATATATCATCGTATATTCTATATCAACATATTTTTTCAATATGTACAGCTCATTTCATCTGCAGCTCTAACAACAACTCTAACTTTCCATGAGTCTAAGGGACATCATGGTTGCTCTGTGTGGTAAACGATCGAGTTCAGTGGTAGCAGTAATCGACGACTTGACTTTCGTAGGTAAACGTTTCCATGGTAACAGCGAGCTCCACCAATCAAAGACGTCGTGTTACACTTTAGGATTGTGGGTAATGCAGTCCTTCTAAATGACATCGCGAATAAAACTTGTTTTCTTGAAACCTTCCTTTAGTTGTTGGTTTCTAAAGTTGCCTATCCTATCATTGCACAATAAAACGGCCGGTTGTAAGTAGGCTATACATTGTATGGTTACGACATAATGGCTTTTAATCAAAATCTCGACGGGAAAAATGAATGGGATTTTTACTTCCGGCACCGCACTGTTGCGCTCCGTGAACGCCATTGGCCGCCCAGACCGTAGACCGTCTTTTGTACCTACCCTTTCCGTACAATTTGTTAATGTTAATGTGGTTTGGTTAATGTTAATGTGGTTTGGTTAATGTTAATGTGGTTCGGTTAATGTTAATGTGGTTTGGTTAATGTTAATGTGGTTTGGTTAATGTTAATGTGGTTCGGTTAATGTTAATGTGGTTCGGTTAATGTTAATGTGGTTCGGTTAATGTTAATGTGGTTTGGTTAATGTTAATGTGGTTCGGTTAATGTTAATGTGGTTCGGTTAATGTTAATGTGGTTTTGCACTTCCAGGCCACCGTACTGAAGTGTACATTTGAATTTAACACACACACACACACACGCACACACACACACACACACACACACACAAACAAAAAGCCGTTATTTAAAAAAAAAATCCTACACCCCTCGCGGTCGACTTGGGATCAGTCCGCGGCAGGCACGTGCAGAGGGGGGGGCTATGGGTGCCCGAGCCCCTGCCCTTTTCCCTTTGAAGGACCAAAGTGCCCTTTTGAGCGGAGCAAAGTGCCCTTTTGCCCCCGCTCAACAATCGCGCAACAGAAATCCTCCGGCAGCACCCCCCCCCCGCTCAACAATCGCGCAACTTAAATACTCCGGTAGCACCCCACCCCCCCCCCCCCCCCTCTGCACGGCCCTGGTCCGCGGTCTAACGGTTGGGCACTCCTGATTTAGGACATATACTGCAGGGTTCCCAAGTTGCAAAAACTCATTTCCGGGAGCCCCCAACGGGGGGGGGGGGGGGGTGCTATCAAAGATTTTTGTTGAGCGGGGGGGGGGGGGTGCTATCGAAGATTTTTGCCGGGGGGGGGGGGGGGGGGGGGGGGATTTCCGGGAGATTGTACATGATTTGCTTGCATCAGGGAGACGCTATTGATTTGCGGGAGACTCCCGGAACTTCCGGGAGACTTGGGATGTCTGTATACTGTATATATATATATATATATATATATATATATATATATATATATATATATATATATATATATATATATATAGATAGATAGATAGATAGATAGATAGATAGATAGATAGATAGATAGATAGATAGATAGATAGATATGTCCTACATCAGGAGTATATGTATAGGATAGATAGATAGATAGATAGATAGATAGATAGATAGATAGATAGATAGATACAGTTATATAGATAGATAGATAAATGGACAGACAGACAGACATCCCTCAGCTTTGCTCCTGTCCTCCTATCAGAGAAGAGGAAGGCAAGTATCTTGGGCACCCTGGACAACACCAACCTGAGCATCATAGGGGTGACCTGTGGCCTGGTGGTGGTCCTGCTGGCCGTCTCCATCATCATCCAGGTCAAACAGCCACGCAAGAAATACATCATCCACAGGTAAGAACTACACCATCCACAGGTAAGAACCACACCATCCACAGGTTAGAAATACACCATCCACAGGTTAGCAATACACCATCCACAGGTAAAAACTACACCATCCACAGGTTAGAACTACACCATCCACAGGTTAGAAATACATCACCCACAGGTTAGAAATACATCATCCACAGGTAAAAACTACACCATCCACAGGTTAGAAATACATCATCCACAGGTTAGAACTACACCATCCACAGGTTAGAACTACACCATCCACAGGTAAAAACTACACCATCCACAGGTTAGAAATACATCATCCACAGGTTAGAACTACACCATCCACAGGTTAGAAATACACCATCCACAGGTAAAAACTACACCATCCACAGGTTAGAACTACACCATCCACAGGTTAGAACTACATCACCCACAGGTTAGAACTACATCATCCACAGGTTAGAACTACATCATCCACTTTTATCCAAACATCCACATTGGAAGCTTAAAGTGGCCAAAAGGGCCTCTGTGTATGAACATATGAATATCTGCGCTCTCCTCCCGTGTGTCCAGGGACGACTTGGACCCCGCCCTGCTGCCCCCGGGGCTGGAGCCCCCGCACTACGAGCTGTGCACGCTGCACCGCGCCACGTCCCACGAGCTCCCCCCCGCCGACGCCGACGCCGCAGACTACGACCGCTTCCACAAGCTGCGGCATTCGTCCTCCCGCTGCATCCGTGACCACCACTGCGGCTCGCAGCACGGCAGCGTGCACGGGAGCGTGCACGGCAGCCGCAGCAACCTGAGCTTGAGGGATGGCGCCGCCGCCATCTTGACCGACGACGGCGGGGCTCTGGGTCTGGCACCGCCCCCTCCTCCTCCTCCACCACCTCCGCCTCTGCCATTGCCCCCGGCGATGCTGTTGGCCCAGCGGTCACCGCGCGCCGGCCTGTCGCGCCACACCGCGGCCCTGGGCCGTCGCAGCGTCATGGTGATGAACCACGGCGAGGGCGGCGGTGAGGATGAGGAAGAGGAGGAAGAGGATGAGGAGGAGGACGAGGAGCTGATGATGGAGGACGACGGCGTGCATCACAGAGCACCGCATCACCACCACCACCACCCCCAGCACCACCACCCTGACCACCACCACCCTGACCACCACCACTCTGACCACCACCCTGACCACCACCACCCAGACCACCACCCAGACCACCATCCTGACCACCACCACCCTGACCACCACCACCACCCCGGGCAGCAGTTCCACCACCAGGGCTTCTTCCCCGGCGGGGAGCAGAGCCACGCCCACCGCGGCATGTCCAACGACTTCTAGGTGGAGGTTGTGGAGGAGGAGGAGGAGGAGGAGGAGGAGGAGTTGGTGGTGGAGGAGGAGCAGGAACAAAACAAAGATGTATCTAATTCCTATTGTGTGATCCAGAACTGGCTGGTATCTCCATGGTTGGGTCTTCTGTTCTGGTGTGGTAGTGGGATCCCTGGGGGTCATGTGGTCATGTCAGTGTTTAGTTTATTAATGAGGTCACCCACCAAACATGTACATACATGTAGTTCTGTCAGCGTCCTCTGCTGTTTTAAATATCTGTGTTTCATGTTAATCCCACTTTTTTATCTTTGCAACAGAATGGATGACAGACAGCTATCCCTGTGGGTAAAATATGCACTATAGTTCAATAATAGAAAGTATTGTGGAGAGGGAAAAGTAGAGCACAGAGATTAGCATTTCTGAAGATAGCCATATAACTTAGTCTCAGTTCTTTAAAGAAAAAATCCTATGCACAAAAAATTGCAATTTTGAACCAAAATTGTATCATATGAATCAATCCACTAAAGACAGACAAAGACATAGATAAAAAGTTTAATTCTGAGGGACAGGGCAGGTGTAATAGTTTGATGTATTACTATTTGTTTTGGCGTATATGTTGTATATATGATTTTTTAAACTTTTCATTTCTGTGCACCGATCTTGTTATTATATGTTTTTTTTTTTAAATAATGTATTATATCCTGATATCTTGATTTTCTTCATTAAATCGTTACCCTTTTTACCCATGAGACTTCGTTTTCTTTGTGGACGACCCTAAAGAGGAACCACTGTGAGTTGTATCCACTCGGACCAATAACAGCGACGCACACCGTCCTGTGGTCCCATGCGAGGTACGGAGAGCCAACTCGCTGTGATCATTTCGTAATGTTTATGTAATCTCTTTAAATATCAAATATGACTTTATAGTTGACTTTATAGTTGACTTTATAGACCACCGGTCCAACCGCGGACGCCAGGGGACCGGAAGGTCAGGGGACAGTAGCAGCCAGGGACCGGAAGGTCAGGGGACAGTAGCTGCCAGGGACCGGAGGTCCTCCGTCCCGGATGTCTCCAGAGGGCCGGCGGGCCGGGCTGCTGGCCGCCGGGCTGCTGGGCGGCTCCCTGGTGGTCCTGTACGCCGCCGCGGCGCCCTTCGTCGCGCCGGCGCTGAGGAGGGTCTGCCTGCCGTTCGTCCCCGCGACCCCCGCACAGGTGGACCACGTCCTGCGGGCGCTGCGGACCAGGTCCGGGACCCTGGTGGACATCGGGAGTGGAGACGGGAGGATAGTACGTAGGATTATAGTAATAATATTAATAATAACAATAATAATAATAATACTGCTACTAATACTAATAATACTAATAAAATGTATACATAATAATAATAGGGTATTATCATAATAATAATAATAATAAAGATAATAATAATAATAATAATACTGCTGCTACTAATAATAATATATAATACTACTAATAAAATATATAAATTATAATAATAAGGTATTGTCATCATAATTATAATAATCATAATAATCATAATTATGATTATCAACAACAATAATAATAATGAAATATTATTACATATGATAAATATATTATTAGTAGTATTATTATCATTAATAATAATATGGTAATAATAATACAAATAATTGGGTATTAATAATTTAAAAAATCGTATTAATTTAAAAAAAATATATATAGTTATTATTATTATTGTTATGATTATTATGATTATTATTATTATTATTATTATTATTATTATTATTATTATTATTATTATATTGTTATAATAGGAAAACATGATGTTCTGTCAGTGTGTCTGACTAACAAGTTGTCTGTGCTGCAGGTGATAGCCGCAGCCAAGCGTGGCTTCCAGGCTTCGGGCTTTGAGCTCAACCCTTGGCTGGTCTGGTACTCCCGCTACAAGGCTTGGAGAGAGGGAGTTCACCACTCCACCTCCTTCCACATCTCCGACCTCTGGAAGGTCAGTTCCTCACCGCTAACAGGGCCTCCGTGTGTGAGGGGTAGCGTGAGTCGGTTGGGCACAGGATTGTGAAGATGTATATTTGTTTGCATGCATATTTTGTTGGCCGACATGTTTTTGTTTGTCAATCCCTTTGGAGAAAGATGAAGATGAAACTCTGGACGATTTGGCAGAGAGAAGAGATGATGAAACTGGTTTTATTTTCTGTCCTAGGTGAGCTTTGCACAGTATTCCAATGTTGTCATTTTTGGAGTCCCTCAGATGGTAAGTTCTTCTCAAACTTTTTACTTTTTTCACTCAAGTGTCCATATATCACGCATAATAGAGTTGAGAAGATTACTAAAAAACATTACTAACATATTTTTTAATTGAATAGAAAAAAACGTTTTTTTGATCATGCAACAAAACACAAACCAAAAGAAAAAAACCACTACATGGTTGAAGAGGAGTAGGAGGGAGTGACTATATATTAGGTTCTACCCCTTAGCAATTAATTATAAATAAAAATAAAATAATGTATTGTAAACATGCACATATACTACACACACACACGCACACGCAACCACACTTTAACGTGCGGGGTCCTCACCATCCCAACAATAAAAGCCAAACAGGCATAAAGGCACCCCCCCAAAAAAAACAACAACAACCGAGAAACCCATTAGTAATCCTGCAGTGGCCTGGTTGTGCTTCTTCCAGAATTAAGGACATTATAACACTGAAATACAAACGTTAACATTAACCTACACAATGTCAATCCACACATTAAGTAACTTCTCTCTGTCTTCCAGATGGACCAGCTGGAGCTGAAGCTGAGCAACGAGCTGCAGAGTACCGCCAAGGTGGTGGCGTGCAGATTCCCCTTCCCCAACTGGGTGCCTGACCACACGGTCGGGGAAGGCATCGACGCGGTCTGGGTCTATGACGCCAAGGTCTTTAAAACACGACGTCCAAGGACAGAAACAGAAGACGCCGCTTAACGTCCACATGCAAATAGCCACTGTACAATGTAAAAAGAGATTGTATTTCTTTTTTTGGGAAGCTGTGATAAATGTGTTTCAAAATTCATTTTTGAAGTGTTTTAAATAAAGTTCTTCTACCACTTTGTCGTTGTCTCTCTCGCGGGGCTCAGTCGATGTGACGCAGCAAAGGATTGTGGGTCAGAATAGCCAGAACAGCACGCTGGCTTGCATACTGCCAAATGCGACCGGATGCATCCTGGTACTTTTTGCATATTTATATATATATTTATTATATATATTTCCACACTATGTATTAAGAACATACTAAATGTTTTTCTGGCATACTAAATAGTATGGTAGTATGGGATTGGATCTCAGGGCCGGCCTCATGGAGAACCGTGACTCTGTCGCCCCCTAGCGACCGGACGTGGTCACTACGCCTCATGGAGAACCGTGACTCTGCCGCCCCCCAGCGGCCGGACTCTGTCACTACGCCTCATGGAGAACCGTGACTCTGCCGCCCATAGATGTGTTCTATATATATCTATGCTGCCGCCCCCCAGCGGCCGGACGTGGTCACTACGCCTCATGGAGACCCGTGACTCTGCCGCCCCCCAGCGGCCGGACGCGGTCACTACGCCTCATGGAGACCCGTGACTCTGTCGCCCCCTAGCGGCCGGACGCGGTCACTACGCCTCATGGAGACCCGTGACTCTGTCGCCCCCTAGCGACCGGACGCGGTCACTACGCCTCATGGAGACCCGTGACTCTGTCGCCCCCTAGCGACCGGACGCGGTCACTACGCCTCATGGAAACCCGTGACTCTGTCGCCCCCCAGCGACCGGACGCGGTATTACACCCACATGCACCGCGCTATGGCCGCAGCGGTACCCGGTCACGAACCTCTCCGGACGACCACCTTCTCTTCAACTTTGTACAGGAAGGACAACTAAGTCGTCGAACCTGGACCCGGAACCGCACAAGCCCGATGTGTTCGTCCCTCACGTCTTCACCATCTCTCATGTCTTCACCACTCTCTCCCAGATAGCGGACGGACGGGTTAGCTGGAGGACTAGCAGCAGCACGTCAAGATGGACACCTCTGAAGAAGGTAGCGGTAGCTCCTTACTAGCCTGGTGTTGTGGAGGGGGACGAGCTGGCCGGGCTTACTGGGTTTACTGGGCCTACTGGGCTTACTGGGCTGGCCGGGCTTACTGGGCCGGACTGTCATGTACCTTACAAACTGTCGCTATGTCCAAACTCTGTAGCTTTAGCTTCCTGTAGCTTCAGCGCTAACGTCGGCCTACACTCGGCTGGACCTCGGTCTTTAGTCGGCTGACGAGCGACTAACTCGGGGTTGTTCTGCACTAGTCCGGACCCACCTCCACACTAGTCCGGACCTACCTCCACACTAGTCCGGACCCACCTCCACACTAGTCTAGACCTACCTCCACACTAGTCCAAACCTATCTCCACACTAGTCCAGACCTACCTCCACACTAGTCCGGACCCACCTCCACACTAGTCTAGACCTACCTCCACACTAGTCCAGACCCACCTCCACACTAGTCCAGACCTACCTCCACACTAGTCTAGACCTACCTCCACACTAGTCCAGACCCACCTCCACACTAGTCCGGACCTACCTCCACACTAGTCCGGACCCACCTCCACACTAGTCCAGACCTACCTCCACACTAGTCCGGACCTACCTCCACACTAGTCCGGACCCACCTCCACACTAGTCTAGACCTACCTCCACACTAGTCCAGACCTACCTCCACACTAGTCCAGACCTATCTCCACACTACCACACTAGTCTAGACCTACTTCCACACTAGTCCGGACCTACCTCCACACTAGTCCGGACCTACCTCCACACTAGTCCGGACCTACCTCCACACTAGTCCGGACCTACCTCCACACTAGTCCGGACCCACCTCCACACTAGTCCAGACCTACCTCCACACTAGTCCAGACCTACCTCCACACTAGTCCAGACCTACCTCCACACTACCACACTAGTCCAGACCTATCTATACACTAGTCCAGACCTACCTCCACACTAGTCTAGACCTACCTCCACACTAGTCTGGACCTACTTCCACACTAGTCCGGACCTACTTCCACACTAGTCCAGACCTACCTCCACACTAGTCCGGACCTACCTCCACACTACCACACTAGTCCAGACCTATCTATACACTAGTCCAGACCTACCTCCACACTAGTCTAGACCTACCTCCACACTAGTCTGGACCTACTTCCACACTAGTCCGGACCTACTTCCACACTAGTCCAGACCTATCTCCACACTAGTCCGGACCTACCTCCACACTAGTCCGGACCTACCTCCACACTAGTCCGGACCTACCTCCACACTAGTCCAGACCTACCTCCACACTAGTCTAGACCTATCTCCACACTAGTCCGGACCTACTTCCACACTAGTCTAGACCTACCTCCACACTACCACACTAGTCCAGACCTACCTCCACACTACCACACTAGTCCAGACCTATCTCCACACGAGTCCAGACCTATCTCACACTAGTCCGGACCTACCTCCACACTAGTCCAGACCTACCTCCACACTAGTCTGGACCTACCTCCACACTAGTCCAGACTTACCTCCACACTACCACACTAGTCCAGACCTACCTCCACACTAGTCCAGACCTACCTCCACACTACCACACTAGTCCAGACCTACCTCCACACTACCACACTAGTCCAGACCTATCTCCACACTAGTCCGGACCTACCTCCACACTAGTCCAGACCTACCTCCACACTAGTCCAGACCTATCTCCACACTAGTCCGGACCTACCTCCACACTAGTCCAGACCTACCTCCACACTAGTCTAGACCTACCTCCACACTAGTCCGGACCTACCTCCACACTAGTCCAGACCTACCTCCACACTAGTCCAGACCTACCTCCACACTACCACACTAGTCCAGACCTATCTCCACACTAGTCCAGACCTATCTCCACACTATTCCAGACCTATCTCCACACTAGTCCAGACCTACCTCCATACTAGTCCAGACCTACCTCCACACTAGTCCAGACCTATCTCCACACTAGTCCAGACCTACCTCCACACTAGTCCAAACCTACCTCCACACTAGTCCAGACCTATCTCCACACTAGTCCAGACCTATCTCCACACTAGTCCAGACCTATCTCCACACTAGTCCAGACCTACCTCCACACTAGTCCAAACCTATCTCCACACTAGTCCAAACCTATCTCCACACTAGTCCAGACCTATCTCCACACTAGTCCAGACCTATCTCCACACTAGTCCAGACCTATCTCCACACTAGTCCAGACCTACCTCCACACTAGTCCAGACCTATCTCCACACTAGTCCAGACCTACCTCCACACTAGTCCAGTCCTACCACACTATTCCAGACCTATCTCCACACTAGTCCAGACCTACCTCCACACTAGTCCAGTCCTACCACACTAGTCCAGACCTATCTCCACACTAGTCCAGTAAAAGCCACAAGCTGTCCACCTGGTCCCGGTGAGGTGCTTTGGCTTCAGGATGAAACACTTATTTGACAGTTTGCTGTTAGGTTGTTAAGATTGTAAAATTGGTAAAATTTGAAGAGTTTGTAAAGTTTGTAGAGCTCATTTAGTATGGGACCCAACACGAGGCGGTCATCATGTGAGCTTGAAGATCATCTGGTTAAATCAGCCATTGAGAACATGAAGGTGTCCATCGCTCTGCGTGGGGCGGGCGCTAGTGGTCCTATCAAGCAGGTTCCTCAACGCAGATGGACCTCATGGTTCTGAGCACAACAGGAGAACCGGCCAGAGAAACAACAGGAACCTGTTGGCCGGTGGAGTCGCTGGTCGTTTGGCCGCTGGACAGAAAGAAGTTCATTTTGCTCCCTGACTTCGTACCAAAATAGAAAGCACTGTTTGCACCCTTCAGATGGGGCCGTCATTTTAAATCAGTATTATAATATCCTATGAATGAGAGGCAGCAGTTGATAGTATTTTTGAAAACTTTGCCAAAGGCATTATATACATTGGGACGATCTTGAGTGTTTGTAATTTATTATTATTTTATATTATTATTACTATTAATTATTATTTAATTTGATTGTTTGAACATGGCCTTATGCACAAAAAACAACAAGACTAGTAGGCCTACGTGAAATGGAAACATGCAGGGTGCATAAAGTCAAAGTTTGAGTGAGGGGTCAAAGTGTATAATACACAGATTATGTATGTTGTGCAGCGGCTCTGTGTTGTCTCAATGTAGCGGAGGAAACTATTAAAGGAAGGAGACGCAAACACGATACGCGCGTCGCAACTAAATCTGTCCCCGTGTCTCGGCAGACATATGCAGGGTATGTCGCTCCGAAGGGACCCACGACAAGCCGCTCTACCACCCGTGTGTCTGCACTGGCAGCATCAAGTTCATCCACCAGGAATGGTATGTACCGGTCCGTATGTAGCGTGTGTTGGTGTTCACCTGGCGTGGCGTGTTGTTTAGGTCACTCATGTATGTTCTGTTGTTTGGTTCCTTTAGTCTGCTGCTGTGGCTTAAACACAGCCAGAAAGAATACTGTGAGCTATGCAAACACCGGTTCGCATTCACACCAAGTAAGTAGCCTTCCTCTATTCAGGTGGAAATCTCTGGGGTCATACGTGTAACATGCATGGATGTAAACCCCATACGTGTAACATGCATGGATATAAACCCTATACATGTAACATGCATGGATGTAACCCCTATACATGTAACATGCATGGATGTAAACCCTATACATGTAACATGCATGGATATAAACCCTATACATGTAACATGCATGGATGTAAACCCCATACATGTAACATGCATGGATGTAACCCCTATACGTTTAACATGCATGGATATAAACCCTATGCATGTAACATGCATGGATATAAACCCTATACATGTAACATGCATGGATGTAAACCCTATACATGTAACATGCATGGATGTAAACCCCATACATGTAACATGCATGGATGTAACCCCTATACGTTTAACATGCATGGATATAAACCCTATGCATGTAACATGCATGGATATAAACCCCATACATGTAACATGCATGGATGTAAACCCTATACATGTAACATGCATGGATGTAAACCCCATACATGTAACATGCATGGATGTAAACCCTATACATGTAACATGCATGGATGTAAACCCTATACATGTAACATGCATGGATGTAAACCCCATACATGTAACATGCATGGATGTAAACCCTATACATGTAACATGCATGGATGTAAACCCTATACATGTAACATGCATGGATGTAAACCCTATACATGTAACATGCATGGATGTAAACCCCATACATGTAACATGCATGGATATAACCCCTATACATGTAACATGCATGGATATAACCCCTATACATGTAACATGCATGGATGTAACCCCTATACATGTAACATGCATGGATGTAACCCCTATACATGTAACATGCATGGATATAACCCCTATACATGTAACATGCATGGATATAACCCCTATACATGTAACATGCATGGATGTAGACCCTATACATGTAACATGCATGGATATAAACCCTATACATGTAACATGCATGGATGTAAACCCTATACATGTAACATGCATGGATGTAAACCCTATACATGTAACATGCATGGATGTAAACCCTATACGTGTAACATGCATGGATGTAAACCCTATACATGTAACATGCATGGATGTAAACCCTATACATGTAACATGCATGGATGTAAACCCTATACATGTAACATGCATGGATGTAAACCCTATACATGTAACATGCATGGATGTAAACCCTATACATGTAACATGCATGGATGTAAACCCTGTACATGTAACATGCATGGATATAAACCCTATACATGTAACATGCATGGATGTAAACCCTATACATGTAACATGCATGGATGTAAACCCTGTACATGTAACATGCATGGATGTAAACCCTATACATGTAACATGCATGGATGTAAACCCCATACGTGTAACATGCATGGATGTAAACCCCATACGTGTGGAGGCCTAATCCCCCGACTGCCTCCTTCCCAGTTTATTCCCCAGACATGCCGTCGCGGCTGCCCGTTCAGGACATCTTCGCAGGCCTGGTGACCAGCGTGGGGACGGCCATCCGCTACTGGTTCCACTACACCCTGGTGGCCTTCGCCTGGCTGGGCGTGGTGCCGCTCACTGCATGTAGGTCCTCACCAGTACAGGACCATGTAGGTCCTCACCAGTA
Organism: Merluccius polli; assembly: GCA_030340625.1. Taxonomy (NCBI): domain Eukaryota; kingdom Metazoa; phylum Chordata; class Actinopteri; order Gadiformes; family Merlucciidae; genus Merluccius; species Merluccius polli. The sequence goes on along the minus strand of JAOPHQ010002011.1, from coordinate 28,032 downwards.
CAGGACCATGTAGGTCATCATCGGTACAGGACCATGTAGGTCCTCACCAGTACAGGACCATGTAGGTCCTCACCAGTACAGCCAAGGTACTGGGTGCTCTGACTCCCAGCCGGAAGGTACTGGGTGCTCTGACTCCCAGCTGGAAGGTACTGGGTGCTCTGACTCCCAGCTGGAAGGTACTGGGTGCTCTGACTCCCAGCCGGAAGGTACTGGGTGCTCTGACTCCCAGCCGAAAGGTACTGGGTGCTCTGACCCCCAGCTGAAAGGTACCTACTGGGTGCTCTGACCCCCAGCTGAAAGGTACCTACTGGGTGCTCTGACTCCCAGCCGGAAGGTACTGGGTGCTCTGACTCCCAGCCGGAAGGTACTGGGTGCTCTGACTCCCAGCCGGAAGGTACCTACTGGGTGCTCTGACTCCCAGCCGGAAGGTACCTACTGGGTGCTCTGACTCCCAGCCGGAAGGTACCTACTGGGTGCTCTGACTCCCAGCCGGAAGGTACCTACTGGGTGCTCTGACTCCCAGCCGGAAGGTACTGGGTGCTCTGACTCCCAGCTGGGTTTCGAACCCTCATGTCCACTGACTACCTGTAGGCATTAGAGCTAGATGCCCTCTCCTAATGACTCAAGTCACTGCAGGTGGCCTTGGGTAAAAGTGTAATACGGGACATGAATGAATGAGTAATAATGATGTCATTGTCGTTGTGCATTAACATGAATGAATGAGTAATAATGATGTCATTGTCGTTGTGCATTAACATGAATGAATGAGTAATAATGATGTCATTGTCATTGTGCATTAACTGTAAATCGTCCCAACAGGTCGCATCTACAAATGCTTATTTACGGGCTCCGTGAGCTCCCTCCTCACCCTGCCGCTGGACATGCTCTCCACGTAAGACTGCACTCTCCTCCCACCTCCACAACTCACACCTTCTCACACCTTCTCACACGATACTGCACACGTGTCCTATACATGCTGTATGAATAAATAATAACTTTATTTATCTGTCCACCCTTCTCCGCCTTCTCACTTTACTCCTCCTCCTCCCGTCCTCCACCTTCCTTCCATCCTCCTCCTCTTTCTCCTACCATCTTTCTCCTCCTTCCTTCCATCCTCCTCCTCTTTCTCCTTGAATCCTTCTTCCATCCTCATCTTCCTCCTCCCATCCTTCTCCTCCTCCTCCTCTATTCCATCCTCCTCCTTTCCATCCTCCTCATCTTTCTCCTCCCATCTTCCTCCTCCTTCTTCCATCCTCCTCCTCTTTCTCCTTCCTCCCTCCTTCCATCCTCCTCCTTCTGCTCCTCCCTCCGCTCCCAGGGAGAACCTCCTGGCTGACTGCCTGCAGGGCTGCTTCGTGGTCACCTGCACACTGTGTGCCTTCATCAGCCTGGTGTGGCTGAGGGAGCAGATTGTCCACGGCGGTCCCCCCAACTGGCTGGAGCCCGACCCCCGGCCGCCGGCGCCGCATCCGCCGGCCCCAGCGGCGGGGAACGAGGTCGGCGCCGCGGCGGCCCAATCATAACACTGTCTTCATACATGTTTAGTTTCCCCGCCTGCATGTGATGCCCTCTAGATGTCGGGACGGACTGCTCTAGATGTCGGGACGGACTGCTCTAGATGTCGGGACGGACTGCTCTAGATGTCGGGACGGACTGCTCTAGATGTCGGGACGGACTGCTCTAGATGTCGGGACAGACTGCTGTAGATGTCGGGACGGACTGCTCTAGATGTCGGGACGGACTGCTCTAGATGTGGGACGGACTGCTCTAGATGTCGGGACAGACTGCTCTAGATGTCGGGACAGACTGCTCTAGATGTGGGACAGACTGCTCTAGATGTTGGGACAGACTGCTCTAGATGTGGGACAGACTGCTCTAGATGTGGGACAGACTGCTCTAGATGTCGGGACAGACTGCTCTAGGTGTGGGACGGACTGCTCTAGATGTTGGGACAGACTGCTCTAGATGTGGGACAGACTGCTCTAGATGTGGGACAGACTGCTCTAGATGTTGGGACAGACTGCTCTAGATGTGGGACAGACTGCTCTAGATGTGGGACAGACTGCTCTAGATGTCGGGACAGACTGCTCTAGGTGTGGGACAGACTGCTCTAGATGTTGGGACAGACTGCTCTAGATGTGGGACAGACTGCTCTAGATGTGGGACAGACTGCTCTAGATGTCGGGACAGACTGCTCTAGGTGTGGGACGGACTGCTCTAGATGTCGGGACAGACTGCTCTAGATGTGGGACGGACTGCTCTAGATGTCGGGACAGACTGCTCTAGATGTCAGGACAGACTGCTCTAGATGTGGGACGGACTGCTCTAGATGTCGGGACAGACTGCTCTAGATGTCAGGACAGACTGCTCTAGATGTGGGACGGACTGCTCTAGATGTCGGGACGGACTGCTCTAGATGTCGGGACAGACTGCTCTAGATGTTGGGACAGACTGCTCTAGATGTCGGGACAGACTGCTCTAGGTGTGGGACAGACTGCTCTAGATGTCGGGACAGACTGCTCTAGGTGTGGGACAGACTGCTCTAGATGTCGGGACAGACTGCTCTAGATGTCGGGACAGACTGCTCTAGATGTCGGGACAGACTGCTCTAGGTGTGGGACAGACTGCTCTAGATGTCGGGACAGACTGCTCTAGATGTCGGGACAGACTGCTCTACGACCTTTACGACTACGACCTTTAATCATCTAGTTCAATACCGGGTTTGGTTACCCGTCCCTCAGCTTTCATGAAGAACATCTCATCTCGTACGACTCGTCTTCTCGGTGTGCTCAGCAGAAGATAAGACATAAGATAATGAATAATGAGTCATGAGTGGTGTGTGCCTCCGCAGGACGCGCCAGCCGGCCCCGGTCCGGCCCCCGAGGGCCCGGTTCTGGAGCCGGCCGAGGCGGGAGCCCAGGGAGAGGAGGCCGGGCTGGATGACGACGACGACGAAGAAGAAGATGACGACGAAGAGGGCGAAGATGAAGATGAGGAGGAGGAGGAGGGGGAGGGGCAGCAGGAGGATGCTGCCGATGGCAACAATGGAGGCCAAGGTGAGGTTGGATCGCAGTAAGACTCTCATCTTATGAGGAATTACAGTACAGAAGTAGAGCAGAGGACCGGTGTGTCTTAATAGACATAATAGTCAAAGTGAACCACATGGAAACGACAAACTAGCGCCGCCTCCTTCTCTCCGATCCACTGCCGATAACGATCAGAAAGTCACTTAACAGTAAATATGGACCCAGAATTGACATCTGACTCTGGGCCTGATTTTCCTGGTTTTCCTTGTCTTCCTGGTCTTCCTGGTGTTCCTGTTTTTCCTGGTCTTCCTGTTTTTCCTGGTCTTCCTGTTTTTCCTGGTCTTCCTGGTCTTCCTGGTGTTCCTGTTTTTCCTGGTCTTCCTGGTCTTCCTGGTTTTCCTGGTGTTCCTGGTGTGTAGAAGACCTGAACTGGAACGCGCTGGAGTGGGACCGCGCGGCCGAGGAGCTGACCTGGGAGAGGGTGAGAGCTTTCACTCGGTTGTCATGGCGATAAATAAGTACTGCATGTGTGTGTATGTTGGCGTGAATGTATTCACCAATTGTGTGGACACTTTCAGCCGAAGCGTTTTACAAAAGCTAGACGACGGTGATTACGGCCAAAATCTTCCACCGCGATATTGGTCCTTGATATTTAATATCTAACGATATAATATAATAATAATGATATATATCACGATATAGCGTTTCCTGGTAATTCAATACAGAAATTATCTTTATAAAATTAACACATATTAAATCATATTTTTAATTAAATACTTGAGAAATGAAAAGAACTTTAAGTATTGAGTATTTTCTAATATCTGACCTCACTTTACTGTAAAAAATGTCGGACGTTGCCTCGTCTCCCATATGGATATTATATTCAGGGGTGCACATAACTGGTACGCAAGTACGCATGCGCGCCCATAATCAGCGATGCGTAACGTCACTTGTGCCACTACAGCGCTTTTGCGTACCTCACCATCAGGTCATCAAAATAAAACTACACCTGTATCTGTACTACTTCTGCGTTTCCCCACCTGCAAAACAAAGGCAAACGGAGCGCTGTGTGCTCTGCACCGCGCGCACACTGGAGAACTGCGCAAAATCAGCTGATCGCAACGTCCGTTACTGTGAGACATCCGTTACTCGCTCCGTGGCAGTGACGGACTGGACCCCCGCCGCTACCCCCCCGTCAACAACTCCACCCGCGGTGGAATCGCCTTTATCATTATCGAAACGACGCTACGTGTGGAGTGCGTACCGAACACCATCTCCTGGTACTCAAATGAGTAACTCACTAAAAAAGTTATGTGCACCCCTGCTTATATTGATATGCTGCCCAGCCTGCGGCAGTGCAGACGTCTCTCCGCACGGCGGGGGGACTGGAACCCACAACCCCGTGACCCGGACCGGGAGCCCACTCACGTTTCCTTTCCTCTTGCTTTGCAGATGCTGGGCCTGGATGGCTCGCTGGTTTTCCTGGTAAGTGTTTAGTCATACACACACACACGCACGCATACGCACACACACGCATTGACATGTAAGTTTTCACATACGAGGAGTTTTTCCGGTATGTTGAGTATAAAAGTACAAGATTAGTGCGTCAACGATCGGTTGTTTAATCGATCGACAGAAAATTAATCAAATCAAATTTGTATAATGGATTAATCGTTTGGGTAATTTATCATTAAGTACAAATACCAAACATTTGCTGCTTGACGCTCCAGAAATTTAAATGTTTGGTTCATGTAGTAGTAGTAGTATTATTATTATTATTATTATTATTATTATTATTAATAATAATAATGACATTTTCTAGAGTAAGGGATTCATTAATGGAAAGTTAGTAGCAGCCATAAGATACACAAATACGAAACGAACTGTGAATGGAAAGTGAATAAAATATAAATATAAAGATGTAAGAAACGGACGCCACCGCGATGTCCTCATGGTGTTGATGTGTCTCTGTGTCTAGGAGCACGTCTTCTGGGTGGTGTCTCTGAACACACTGTTCATCCTGGTGTTCGGTGAGTCCCCACCGGACCTGGAGATCCCAGAGCTGGAGATCCCAGACCTGGAGGTCCCAGACCTGGAGGTCCCAGACCTGGAGATCCCAGAGCTAGAGGTCCACTCAGACACTCAGACTGGCACTCAGACTAATGTAACACTAGATTAGTAGATGACATGAGGGTGTAACATCGTCATGTATTACATGGTGTTACACTACCCCTAATGTAACACTAGATTAGTAGATGACATGAGGGTGTAACATTGTCATGTGTTACATGGTGTTACACTACCCCTAATGTAACACTAGATTAGTAGATGACATGAGGGTGTAACATCGTCATGTATTACATGGTGTTACACTACCCCTAATGTAACACTAGATTAGTAGATGACATGAGGGTGTAACATTGTCATGTGTTACATGGTGTTACACTACCCCTAATGTAACACTAGATTAGTAGATGACATGAGGGTGTAACATGGTGTTACGTAACACATGAGTATCTGGGCTACATGAGGTCTGAGAGAAACTCATACCAGTGTAAGCTGACCACAGCTCTAACCTCTCTCCTCTCGCTCTCCTCTCTCCTCCCTCCTCTCACCTCTCCTCCCTCCTCCCTCCTCTCCTCTCTCCTCCCTCCTCCCTCCTCCCTCCTCTCACCTCTCCTCCCTCCTCTCACCTCTCCTCTCTCCTCCCTCCTCCCTCCTCTCTCCTCTCTCCTCCCTCCTCGCTCCCCCCCCCCCAGCGTTCTGCCCCTATCACATTGGGCACTTCTCTGTCGTCGGCCTCGGCTTTGAAGACCATGTAAGTATAATAAAGTATAATAAATAAGTATAATAAAGTATAATAAAGTATAATAAATAAGTATAATAAAGTGTAATAAAGTATAATAAATAAGTATAATAAAGTGTAATAAAGTATAATAAATAAGTATAATAAAGTATATATAATGACAGTATAATTAAGTATAAATAATGACAGTATAATTAAGTATAAATAATGACAGTATAATTAAGTATATATAATGACAGTATAATTAAGTATAAATAATGACAGTATAATTAAGTATAAATAATGACAGTATAATTAAGTATATATAATGACAGTATAATTAAGTATATATAATGACAGTATAATTAAGTATAAATAATGACAGTATAATTAAGTATAAATAATGACAGTATAATTAAGTATATATAATGACAGTATAATTAAGTAGTAATGAAGAAGTATAATAAAGTGTAATAAAGTATAAATATAAATAATGACATTAGAAGAGAAGATATGAGAGTACATGTCCAAATTAGAGCTATATACATATATAAAATATATTTTAAATCGGCGTGACGCTTTCACACAGAATGGTTTTGTTTATTTTCATTGGGTTATTGAGTATTATTCTTTGCACGGGTCAGAAGTGAACATGTGTGTGTCTCTACTGCGGCGGCGGCGTCTGCAGGTGAAGGACTCCCACTTCGACGGCCTCCTCACCACCATCCTGGGATACGTCCTGCTGGCCGCAGCGCTCATCTTCTGCCACGTATCCTGGAACCGCAGAGCACAGAGTCTGCAGGGAGCGTAGTCAGTCTGATAACGAACGTGTTCACTCGTTAGTCTGTTGGTCTCGCCGACGCAAGGTGATGTAGTGGTAGTGAAGGGAAGAGGCTAACGCTAGCTAGCTGCCCAGTTAGCTTGTCCGTCGGCTAGCGAGCTACTTCCTGGTGTCTCGTTTACTTCATATGAACGTCCGTAAACCTGCTAACCGCCATAACCGTAACCATAACCAGGTTTCTGATGACCGGAGATATTATACTTTTATATTATACTGTGTGTGGGATCCCTAACGTCGACCAATCAGACGCTGGCGTCCCTGGTGCGCTTCCAGAGATCCCGCCGCCTTCTGGGAGTCTGTTATATCGTCGTCAAGGTAACCAACAGCCACTCCATCCATGATGCAGATTCAGACTTTATTGGGGGGGGGGGGGGGGGCTTGCTTCCTGTTAACACTCAACTGGTTTGCCTTTTGTTTTTTGTTGGATGGCAGGTCTCCTTGCTGGTCGTCATGGAGATCGGGTTGTTTCCTCTGATCTGCGGCTGGTGGCTGGACATCTGTTCATTGGTTGGTCAACCGCACAACTCCTCCCACCTGACACCCGCCGTAAAATCACTTTAAAGGATGACATCACCGCCGTTTAGTTCTTGGTTCCAGTCCACTTCCACGTCTGTGAAATAAATATATAATTCATATTAAATGCAAAGAAAAAGTTAAAGTAAACAAAGGTTAAAACAACCAATCCAATCCACTTTATTTATATCGCACGATTTTAGCAAACACAATTTTTCCAAATTGCTGCACAATAGGATTAAACACAATAAATAGATGAGACAATAGAAACACAATGAAAGGAGACAATAGAAATATAAAAACAATAAAATTAAATAAAATTAAAACAAAATAAAAAATAAAATGCACTGCCAGCACTAGAAACATGATTCAGCATTTTGTGTGCGTGTGCGTGCGCGTGCGCGTGCGTGTGTGTGTGTGTGTGTGTGTGTGTGTGTGTGTGTGTGTGTGTGTGTGTGTGTGTGTGTGTGTGTGTGTGTGTGTGTGTGTGTGTGTGTGTGTGTGTGTGTGTGTGTGTTGCAGGAGATGTTTGACGCCACCCTGAAGGACCGCCTGCAGAGCTTTGACTCCGCCCCCGGCACCACCATGTTCCTGCACTGGCTGGTGGGCATGGTGTACGTCTTCTACTTTGCCTCCTTCATCCTCCTGCTGAGGGAGGTGGGTGTCTGGTCTGGTCTGGTTTTTGGTCTTCTACCGACCTTCTACCTGAGGTGTTGGACTCCCAGCCCAAAGGTTCTGGGTTCAAACCCCAATGCCAGCAATCTCCGCAAATAACCCCTACTGTGTGTGTGTGTGTGTGTGCGTGTGTGTGTGTGCGTGTGCGTGTGCGTGTGCGTGCGCGCGTGTGTGTGTGTGTGTGCGTGTGTG
>JAOPHQ010002011.1:0-15000 GCA_030340625.1 Merluccius polli | reverse complement strand
CTGCAGGACTGGGCTCTGGGTGTCCTCCACGCCAAAATAATCGCCGCCATTACCCTCATGGGCCCCCAGTGGTGGCTGAAAACTGTGATTGAGCAGGTGGGTCCCTCCGCCACAATAAGAGCGTTTCCAACACAGTGCACAGTTACCGGTCAGGTAATTAGTGAATGTTCAACTTTGACCCACCGCTCAACAGATTACCAGCCGCTTGCATATTTAATGCTCCTCCCCCATCCAGGTCTATTCATGCTCCTCCCCCATGCTCCTCCCCCATGCGGGTCTATTCATGCTCCTCCCCCATGCAGGTCTATTTATGCTCCTCCCCCATGCTCCTCCCCCATGCAGGTCTACTCATGCTCCTCCCCCATGCTCCTCCCCCATGCAGGTCTATTCATGCTCCTCCCCCATGCTCCTCCCCCATGCAGGTCTATTCATGCTCCTCCCCCATGCGGGTCTTCATGCTCCTCCCCCATGTAGGTCTACTCATGCTCCCCCCCCATGCTCCTCCCCCTTGCGGGTCTATTCATGCTCCTCCCCCATGCTCCTCCCCCATGCAGGTCTATTCATGCTCCTCCCCCATGCGGGTCTATTCATGCTCCTCCCCCATGCAGGTCTATTCATGCTCCTCCCCCATGCAGGTCTATTCATGCTCCTCCCCCATGCAGGTCTATTCATGCTCCTCCCCCATGCAGGTCTATTCATGCTCCTCCCCCATGCAGGTCTATTCATGCTCCTCCCCCATGCTCCTCCCCCATGCAGGTCTACTCATGCTCCTCCCCCATGCTCCTCCCCCATGCAGGTCTACGCCAACGGCGTGAGGAACATCGACCTGAACTTCATCGTGCGTCGGCTGGCGGCGCCGGTGGTGTGTGTGCTGCTGCTGTCTCTGTGTGTCCCCTACAGCGTCTCCAGAGGTCTGGCGCCGCTGCTGGGTCAGTCCTCACATTATTACACATATATATATATATATATATATATAGTCATTATTACATTTATATTTTATTTAATTAAGAACAAATTCCTATTTACAATAATGACCTCTCTCTCTCTCTGTCTCTCTCTCTCTGTGTCGCTCTCTGTCTGTCTGTCTGTGTGTCTCTCTGTCTCTGTCTCTCTGTCTGTCTCTCCCCCCCCCCCCCCCCCCCAAGGTGTGGAGCCAGACATGCAGGTTCTGGTGGAGCGGAGGATTTATCCCTTCCTGCTGATGGCGGTGCTGCTGCTCGCGGTGCTCTGCTTCCAGATGCGCCAGTTCAAGCGGCTCTATGAGCACATCAAGAACGACAAGTCAGTAGTAATATATTATACTATATCGTATAAATATATAGTATATATATATAAATAGTATATATATTCTGAAAACCACCAACTGTTGACTCCGCCCCCTTTTGTGTCCTGCAGGTATCTGGTTGGCCAGCGGCTGGTGAACTACGAGCGCAAGGCCCGCTGCCCCTCCCCCTCCCCCTCCCCCTAGCCGCTCAGGACCCCAGGACTTTTATTTTGAAAGGCTCTCCAGCCGACGCGAAGCCCCTCCGCGGAGGAAGTTGGTCTTTGACATTTGAGACGGTTTGAAGGAAAGAGACAACGAACATTTCTGCCAAAGTGGCGGGAAAATGTGTTTGCATCGTCTTTAGCGACGTCTCATCGTATAGTGAAACATGGCGACGACACACAGCGGTAATATGCAGATGATGAGACGTTTAGCGGCAGTTTTGTTTTTTACATATTTATTCAATGACTTTGTTTAGTTTTGATTTGATTGTTTTTTAAATCGATTTGAGTAGTGTGTGTTTGGACCAAGATGATAGACGGCTCCAAAAATTATAATTTTAACAAGGACTACCAGAGAGTTTGTTATTTTTAGCCAATTTTTTTGTATCTTTTATGTTTTAAAAAGTGTTGTGTAATTGCAAAGTAGATGTTGTTATAACGGCAGGTGGGTTCATTTTGATGAACGGACTTCGAAAACAAGCAGAGGACTAATTTTAAAAGCTTTTAAGTTAACTTTCAGAAGTGACGTTCACCCAAACACTGCAGACGGTCTCCGGACATTTCAAGGTGTGCATACTTAGCGTTTAGAACGAGGGTAAAAAAGGGTTGGTTCATTTTATATATATATTTATATATATATATATATATATATATATATATATATATATATATATATATATATATATATAAACAAACATTTCATTCTTTTAAAATCATTTCAAGTCGAGTAACGTTCAGAATTAAAAGACATTTGAGGAAAATGAAAGCGCCAAGGACAGCAGCAGCAGCAGCAACGCGTACAGCCGGGACTCGAACCCGCGCCCTCCTGCCCCCGGGTTACAAACCCAGAGACGGCTCTCATGAGACCGAGGACCTGGTTGGTACCGCTGGCCAATGGGACGAGGACCTGGTTGGTACCGCTGGCCAATGGGACGAGGACCTGGTTGGTGCGGCTGGCCAATGGGACGAGGACCTGGTTGGTACCGCTGGCCAATGGGACGAGGACCTGGTTGGTACCGCTGGCCAATGGGACGAGGACCTGGTTGGTGCGGCTGGCCAATGGGACGAGGACCTGGTTGGTACCGCTGGCCAATGGGACGAGGACCTGGTTGGTGCCGCTGGCCAATGGGACGAGGACCTCGTTGGTACCGCTGGCCAATGGGACGAGGACCTGGTTGGTGCCGCTGGCCAATGGGACGAGGACCTGGTTGGTGCCGCTGCCCGCTGGCCAATGTCTGCAAGTTTCTTAATAGTTTTGGTTTGTTTGCATCTCAGGGAAGTTCTTGTGCAGCGGTCTGGGCTGAATGTTGCACCCTTTGTGCCTATATTTCGAGTATTAATAGTTTTGCACTTTATGCATTTTTTTTTCTGAATATAAGGTCAACTCCCCCCCACCGTGAAGAAATATTGTAATGTCAGTATTCCTCTGTGTTGACTCAATGTTAGGTTTTATGCTTAAAATCATTAATAAGAAGCATGGTTGATATAAAAGATGCTAAAGCATTTCTTTCTGGTGTGTGTGTGTGTGTGTGTGTGTGTGTGTGTGTGTGTGTGTGTGTGTGTGTGTGTGTGTGTGTGTGTGTGTGTGTGTGTGTGTGTGTGTGTGTGTGTGTGTGTGTGTGTGTGTGTGTGTGTGTTCTGGATACCTCAAATTTGTGGTCCAGCGTAACACATGACTGAAGTTCAGTTTAAAAGGTTTAAAACCCGGTTCAGCCAGTGAGTCGGTTCTCCTGTAGGTGTGAGACGGGTCCGGATATGTGAGACGAGTGCACTTGTTATCAAATGTTTCAGCGTTTGTTAAATTCATCAATTTTATTTAATCGGATTCAGATTCAGGAGATTCCCTGAAGTTTTAGTTTCTTACATTTCTTTAGATGGTTACCAGTTTATTGGTGAGTGTGTTTCTGCTGTTGAGCCACCAGGGGGCGGAAGAACAGACTGCAGTGTGTTTCTGCTGTTCAGCCACCAGGGGGCGGAAGAACAGACTGCAGTGTGTTTCTGCTGTTCAGCCACCAGGGGGCGGTAGAACAGACTGCAGTGTGTTTCTGCTGTTCAGCCACCAGGGGGCGGTAGAACAGACTGCAGTGTGTTTCTGCTGTTCAGCCACCAGGGGGCGGTAGAACAGACTGCAGTGTGTTTCTGCTGTTCAGCCACCAGGGGGCGGTAGAACAGACTGCAGTGTGTTTCTGCTGTTCAGCCACCAGGGGGCGGTAGAACAGACTGCAGTGTGTTTCTGCTGTTCAGCCACCAGGGGGCGGTAGAACAGACTGCAGTGTGTTTCTGCTGTTCAGCCACCAGGGGGCGGTAGAACAGACTGCAGGTTACATCTTTATACACAGTGGCAGTTATAGATATATTTTCATCTTATTATTTCTAAAACATAATGATTTAAATATAGAACCACTCCTTTATCAGGCTGTACTGTATATCCCTACTAATTATATATATATATATACGTTCATAATGATAGTGGGGGTTAATATACGTTCATAATGATAGTGGGGGTTAATATACATTCATAGTGATAGTGGGGGTTAATATACGTTCATAATGATAGTGGGGGTTAATATACGTTCATAGTGATAGTGGGGGTTAATATACGTTAATAATGATAGTGGGGGTTAATATACGTTCATGGGGGTTAATATACGTTCCTAATGATAGTGGGGGTTAATATACGTTCATGGGGGTTAATATACGTTCATAATGATAGTGGGGGTTAATATACGTTCATAATGATAGTGGGGGTTAATATACATTCATAATGATAGTTGGGGGTTAATATACGTTCATAATGATAGTGGGGGTTAATATACGTTCATAACGATAGTGGGGGTTAATATATGTTCATAACGATAGTGGGGGGTTAATATACATTCATAATGATAGTGGGGGTTAATATACGTTCATAATGATAGTTGGGGATTAATATACGTTCATAATGATAGTTGGGGGTTAATATACGTTCATAACGATAGTGGGGGTTAATATACGTTCATAATGATAGTGGGGGTTAATATACGTTCATAATGATAGTGGGGGTTAATATACGTTCATAATGATAGTTGGGGTTAATATACGTTCATAATGATAGTTGGGGTTAATATACGTTCATAATGATAGTGGGGGTTAATATACGTTTATAATGATAGTGGGGGGTTAATATACGTTCATAATGATAGTGGGGGGTTAATATACGTTCATAATGATAGTGGGGTGTTAATATACGTTCATAATGATAGTGGGGGTTAATATACGTTCATAATGATAGTGGGGGTTAATATACGTTCCTAATGATAGTGGGGGTTAATATACGTTCATAATGATAGTGGGGGTTAATATACGTTCATAATGATAGTGGGGGTTAATATACGTTCATAATGATAGTGGGGGTTAATATACGTTCATAGTGATAGTGGGGGGTTAATATATGTTCATGGGGGTTAATCCTGACGCGAGCCTGTAGCCTGCATGACATTTGGATTCCCAATACTTGGAGAAACAAAAGAAGTAAGTTGTTAAAGTTAAATTAATTTGCTTTCGATGTTTTGATGTCCGTGTTTGCTGTGATGTGGACCAGAAGGACGAGGAATCGCAGGCGGGCTTAATAAGGTCAAGGGTTATTCCTGACCAATCCAATTAGGGAGTATCTTGAACGAGCCTCACCGACGCAAGGAGCCTCAGATTAAGGTCATACTAAGGAAACGTCTGCATCACAGCCTTTTTCTTCACCTACTAATCTGTGGAAACCTGCTCTGCCGTGACTGAGGCCAGGAAACACTGAGGCTGTGGCACAAGATAAGATAAAACCTTTTTTAATACTCAAAATAATGTCAGTTGCTGTACTCCCAAATTTGGAAGTTTTTTCCACTGGCAATTTTAAGATTTCAGATGATTTGATCAGACGTGTTGGTATCCTTGAGGAGAGGAGATCAGAGCGAAGGTCATGCTGGTTCCTGGTCCTAAATCCTTAACATGTTCTGATGATGGCACCTTGTTGGGTCTGAACACAAGATTGACTTCAGAAACTAAATTCATTATTAATGTGCCATTGTAATTTAATGAGTGTATATCATATGAGAGAGAGAGAGAGAGAGAGAGAGAGAGAGAGAGAGAGAGAGAGAGAGAGAGAGAGAGAGAGAGAGAGAGAGAGAGAGAGAGAGAGAGAGAGAGAGAGAGAGAGAGAGAGAGAGAGAGAGAGAGACTTAAGTGGATTATCACTCATTTCACCAGAATGCGTCTCCGTCTCATTGACGGAGGAAATTAAACATTTGTCTGCTGGGGAACCCGGTGTTCAACTCTGGTGTGAACATCCTGAAGATCACTTCCTCTGAGCTTCATTGAAGGACGAAGCTGAAGCTGTGCTGCGTGAACCCAGACCCGGACTTCCCTGCTGGACTACAGGGACCCCTGTGTGTGCTATGAAAGAGCAGTGTGGACAAGGACTTTGTTTTTTGGTGGTTTGCGGGTCCATGCTGTAAGGTCTGGGATTACAGGAGATGCGTCTTCATGGATTACTTTGTGCCTTACGAAACCTCCTGGCTGGGATTCCTGGGCAGGAGAAGACGATCTGTCACCGGAGGTAAACCTTCCTGAGCGTTATTTGGTTCAGTGGAACCGCACTGCTGCACATTGTTTCTGGCCTTTGTGGGACCATTTCTTAACCCAATTCTAACAGATGTCCCAACCTGGGATCATCTTCATCACACCTGCAGGGGGCTGTGATGAAACGGCGGCCATGACCTCGGCGAGCGCCTCGCCGGACCTTCGGTGACCTGACAGGGAAACAACGGGCTGAAGTCCACTTGAACCCTGTCCATCGTCTCCACCAGGTCCTGCTACCAGGTGGACCCCCCCCCATCCCCCATCATCCTGCCCTTGGCCAGATACCAGACTGAGGCGGGAGGTGGAGGTGGAGTTGTATGTGTTGCAGGGGGTTAAATGGTGTTGATAACAGAGGCCCTAGGCGGAGGGTTAAAGGTCACACAGAATGGAACGGCCGGAGGATCCAAGATGGCAGACGGCACGCCCATCATGTCCCTCACGAGGGCCGAGGACGAGTCGGACGACGGCGGCGGCGGCGGTGACAGCAGCGACTCCGAGGACTCGCGCAACTACTGGGAGGACGACGACGACGACGTCTACCAGGAGTTCGAGGAGCTGGACTTCGAGGCCCTGCCGGACCGCGAGGACACGAGGAGCGTCCTGTCCGACGACTCCTTCTACCCGCCGGACGCCGCGCTGGCGTCCCACCTGGACCGCGTCCCGAGCCCGGACAGCCCCGAACCCGTCTCGCTGTTCAGGGCCTGCATCAACAACAACCCGGTCATCGTGAAGATCATGATCCGCCAGGGCGTCTCGGAGGAGGAGGTCCGGGAGACGGACCAGAACCGAAGAGTGAGTGTCTGGGGTTGAAGGGACGCCGCAGGTTTTAGACACTTTAGAAGGACAGGGTGGGTTTAGAAGGACACCTTAGAAGGACAGGGTGGGTTTAGAAGGACAGGGTGGGTTTAGAAGGACACTTTAGAAGGACAGGGTGGGTTTAGAAGGACACTTTAGAAGGACAGGGTGGGTTTAGAAGGACACTTTAGAAGGACAGGGTGGGTTTAGAAGGACACTTTAGAAGGACAGGGTGGGTTTAGAAGGACACTTTAGAAGGACAGGGTTGGTTTAGAAGGACAGGGTGGGTTTAGAAGGACACTTTAGAAGGACAGGGTTGGTTTAGAAGGACAGGGTGGGTTTAGAAGCACACTTTAGAAGGACAGGGTGGGTTTAGAAGGACACTTTAGAAGGACAGGGTGGGTTTAGAAGGACACTTTAGAAGGACAGGGTGGGTTTAGAAGGACACTTTAGAAGGACAGGGTGGGTTTAGAAGGACACTTTAGAAGGACAGGGTGGGTTTAGAAGGACACTTTAGAAGGACAGGGTGGGTTTAGAAGGACACTTTAGAAGGACAGGGTGGGTTTAGAAGGACACTTTAGAAGGACAGGGTGGGTTTAGAAGGACACTTTAGAAGGACAGGGTTGGTTTAGAAGGACACTTTAGAAGGACAGGGTGGGTTTAGAAGGACAGGGTGGGTTTAGAAGGACAGGGTGGGTTTAGAAGCACACTTTAGAAGGACAGGGTGGGTTTAGAAGGACACTTTAGAAGGACACTTTAGAAGGACAGGGTGGGTTTAGAAGGACACTTTAGAAGGACAGGGTGGGTTTAGAAGGACACTTTAGAAGGACAGGGTGGGTTTAGAAGGACACTTTAGAAGGACAGGGTGGGTTTAGAAGGACACTTTAGAAGGACAGGGTGGGTTTAGAAGGACACTTTAGAAGGACAGGGTGGGTTTAGAAGGACACTTTAGAAGGACAGGGTGGGTTTAGAAGGACACTTTAGAAGGACAGGGTGGGTTTAGAAGGACACTTTAGAAGGACAGGGTGGGTTTAGAAGGACAGGGTGGGTTTAGAAGGACACTTTAGAAGGACAGGGTGGGTCTAACAGGATGGATTTTGTGTTTGCAGTACAGTTGTGATAGATATGTGATATGTTTGTATCTGATGGGCTGGTATCTACATTATGGAGGAACTTGGTTGGGCTCGTTAGTGTTGTCCAACATCAGGACTTCCCTCAATGTCAGCGTATGCTGGACTAAGCTGCCCCAGACCTTATAGCTAGCTGGGGTCTTACAGGGGCAACACAGAAATTTGCAAAGTATCGCGAGACTTCAGACAGGAAGTTGGTTCAGAATTCCCCTTGGAAGCGACTGTAACACTCATACACCAGTTATAAAACCATCGTCTCATATCAAGGTTACACAAACCGGTGACCTGTAACGGTTTTCTGCGTGTGGTTGCAGACCGGGCTGATTGTGGCGTGTTACCAAGGTTACGTGGATGTGGTCATCGCTCTCGCCCAGTGCCCCTACCTCGACGTCAACTGGCAGGACAACGAGGGAAACACGGCGCTCATTACAGCGGTGCAAGCAGGTAACACCTGCCATCTGGTATCATCTAGCCCTGATTCATCAACCCCTACATCATCAACCCTTACATCGTCAACCCTCACATCGTCAACCCTCACATCATCAACCCTCACATCGTCAACCCTCACATCGTCAACCCTTACATCGTCAACCCTTACATCATCAACCCCTACATCGTCAACCCTTACATCGTCAACCCTTACATCATCAACCCTCACATCATCAACCCTTATATCATCAACCCTTACATCATCAACCCTCACATCGTCAACCCTTACATCATCAACCCTTACATCATCAACCCTTATATCATAAACCCTGACATTGTCAACCCTTACATCATCAACCCTTATATCATCAACCCTGACATTGTCAACCCTTACATCATCAACCCTCACATCCTCAACCCTTACATCGTCAACCCTCACATCATCAACCCTTACATCATCAACCCCTTACATCATCAACCCTTACATCGTCAACCCTTACATCGTCAACCCTCACATCATCAACCCTCACATCATCAACCCTTACATCATCAACCCTCACATCGTCAACCCTCACATCATCAACCCTCACATCGTCAATCCTTACATCATCAACCCTCACATCATCAACCCTCACATCATCAACCCTCACATCGTCAACCCTTACATCGTCAACCCTTACATCGTCAACCCTCACATCATCAACCCTTACATCATCAACCCTCACATCATCAACCCTCACATCATCAACCCTTGTAGAACAGCTTCCGGGTGTCTCCAGGGCAGTGTGCTACTGTGGTTTCTCCTCTGGTCCACAGGTCACCTCATGATCTCCAACTATCTGCTCAACTACTTCCCCCGGCTGGACCTGGAGAGGAGGAACTGCCACGGCTTCACAGCCATGATGAAGGCGGCCATGCAGGGCCGGGCCGACTGCGTCCGGGCGCTCATGATGGCTGGTAAGGAAACCCGGAGACTACTAATCCCCCCAAGACTAATACTGCGTATAAAGTGTTTGTTGGTGTTTTAACACATCACTTCCAAAAATAAGCATAAATTGCTGCTGTGTATATTTTTGTGTGTTCAGCAAAGAGAAAGCTGAACTTCCTTGTTGGCATTTTGGCGGATGTCGTTCATCTCAACCTGATTACCACCAAACACTAAACCACCGATCCCTGCTGGTGTCAGCATCATACATGAAGTATTGTACATACATGAAGTATTGTACATACATGAAGTATTGTACATCATGGCCACACAATCAGTACGCACAATAACATCGAGTCCCAGCCAGAGACGATCGGGTTCCTCAATCCTCTCTGACTGCGTTTCAACCACTAGGCATCCTTGAGCAAGACGCCTCACCCCTCACTCCTCACCCCTCACGCCTCACCCCTCACCCCTCACCCCTCACTCCTCACCCCTGACGCCTCACCCCTCACCCCTTACATCATCAACCCTCACATCATCAACCCTTACATCGTCAACCCTTACATCGTCAACCCTTACATCGTCAACCCTTACATCGTCAACCCTTACATCGTCAACCCTTACATCGCCCCTCACGCCTCACCCCTCACTCCTCACCTCTCACCCCTAACCCCTCACCCCTCACGCCTCACCCCTCACCCCTACGATGTGCTCCTCAGTGACACGTATCTGAAGTCACTGTGAGTTTACGTAAAATATTAAATAGCAGTTCAGCCAACAAAGAGCACTCAGCCATTGTTCTTGTAGAGCTGATCTCAGTGATCCCACACATCACTACACCTCATCTGGCAAACCCATCCAGGGTGGCGTCCTGTTCACTACCGTTGTTCACCTGTTCAGAAAAGTGCTCTACCAAGTCTGACGTTCTTCCCGCCAGGCGGGGATGTGGAGGCCCGGGACTACGGCCGCCAGCAGACCCCCAGGGAGTGGGCGCTCTTCACTGGGCGCCACGAGACGGTGGACCTCATGGAGCGGCTGATGGCCCAGCCCTGCGCTGAGCAGTTCTGCAGCAGGTTCTGCATGGAGTGGCCCATGCTGGAGGTTTGTAGACACTTCAGGTGTACCGTTACACTGAATATCAGCACAACCCTAACCCATTAACGGTTATTAGAAGTACAGCTGTACAGTGGAGGGATGGATATTTAAGTGCTGTTATACACGTCAACACTAACTCCACTAGACGCTCCACATCTCCATCTCTCTCCTTAAGACCGGTCTCTATTACTTCCTGTCTCTGTGATACTAAATGTGCTGCAGCTGTTCACTCGTGTTTCATTCATAATAGATTGACGAGAATCTCAAATGAGCTAGCTGGAGAAACATTCACTTGTTGGTGTGTGAAGTGCTGCTGTGATCATCAGAGGAGAACGCCGGCTTGGAAAGGGAAAACGCATCCTAAGGTCTAGAAATAGACCCCATGGTCCTCCAGAACCAAACAGAACTAGGGCTGCCAATGGTCCATAATCGATTAAAAATAAAAATAATCGAATCCAATTCTAATACTCAACTCATCGTTTAGGTAATTTATCATTAAGTACAAATACCAAACATTTGCTTCATGGATCATTATAAGATGAATACTTTAGTTTCTCTTGGCTGCTTGTCAGATAAAGAAACTTTAAGACGTCACTTTGGACTCTGGTAGCTTTTATTTATGACATTTTTTAGACTAAATGATTAATCGATTAATCACAAATATGATTGTCAGATGAATCGACTATGACAATAATCATTAGTTGCAGCCCTAAACAGAACACATACACACACATCCACTGACCGGTGTCTCTGCTCCGGGTCCCCAGGAGCTGGTGGCCCAGTCCCAGGAGCCCAAGTCCTGCTGGAGCCGCTTCAGCAGCCTCCTGGTCTGCTGCCCCATCACCTTCACCCTCAGCAACAAGGTGAACCCTGTGGACGACGGCGTCCTGGACCACATGGTCCGGGTCACCACCGGCCTCGCCAGCCCGCTGGTCGCCACCGCCTGCCGCACCGTCTGCCCCGGCAGCCCGCCCTGCGTGGGCAAGCGCCGCTTCGCCGTCCAGGAGATCCTGCGCCGGCAGCGCGTGGACCAGCTGCGGCGCCTGGGGCCCGAGAGGCTCAACAACTACAAGAGGCTCTTCCAGAACTCGCGGGTCCTGCTGATCCCCAAGGCCAAGGACCGGCGGGCCAGCCTGCAGCCCCAGATCCTCCGGGAGGTGGCCTCGGCGGTCTCCTCGGGGGCCATGAGGAGGGCCAGCCTGCTGCCGCTGCACATGATGAGGAGGACCAGCGTCCGGTCGGGCCCTGTGGTGCCCAAGGTGCGGCTGTGCAAGGCGCCAGCGCCGTCCTACGTGCCGGAGAAGGCGGGCCAGCGCCACGCCGACCCGGACCTCCTGCAGGTCCCCAAGTGGATGTACAAGATGAAGAAGGAGGAGAGGAAGCAGGAGGAGGAGAGGCAGAAGATGTTTCTTTTGATCAAGAGGAAGTGAGAGGAATGAGGCTAAAGAGGGAGGGAGGAGGAGGAGGAGGAGGAGGAGGAGGAGGAGAAGGAGAAGAAGAAGAAGAAGAAGAAGAAGAAGAAGAAGAAGAAGAAGAAGAAGAAGGCGATGCAACAGATCGTGTGTTCAGCAGTGATGTGTTGCTGAAAGAGCCGAGTTGAAGGTGGAAAATTTTAGAAGGAGTTGGAAAGCTAACTGAAATTAGCTTTGCGGTGAAGCGCTTGAGGCGCTACATGCGCAGGGAGAGCTGTCACATCCACAGTGTGGAGGAGGCCAGAACCAGAGAGGATGGAGACGTGAGGAGATGTCCACCAGGCCCATCCACCCTCTAGTGGTCAGACCACCCTCCTACAACGCAACACCTTTATTTAGATTTATATTATGAATAAAATGTTCAGTCTCACGATGGGCGAGCGCTGAAACGTTACAACTGATAAAGGTGTTGCATTGTTTTTATATACTGTCCTTCGACCGCAGCGCCGGCTCTCCAGGTCAGTAGACGTGAAGAGACAAAGACAAGAGGAGCGAAGGGAGACCTCCTGAAGGAGACGTTGTTCTGCTCAGACATGAAGATGAACCGATGAAAAGCCTGGGACTCATACTGGGAGAGACTGGGACTCACACTGGGACTCATACTGGGAGAGACTGGGACTCATACTGGGACTCACACTGGGAGAGACTGGGACTCATACTGGGAGAGACTGGGACTCATACTGGGAGAGACTGGGACTCATACTGGACTCATACTGGGAGAGACTGGGACTCATACTGGGAGAGACTGGGACTCATACTGGGAGAGACTGGGACTCATACTGGACTCATACTGGGAGAGACTGGGACTCATACTGGGAGAGACTGGGACTCATACTGGACTCACACTGGGAGGGACTGGGACTCATACTGGGAGAGGCTGGGACTCATACTGGGAGAGACTGGGACTCATACTGGGAGAGACTGGGACTCATACTGGACTCATACTGGGAGAGACTGGGACTCATAGTGGGAGAGACTGGGACTCATAGTGGGAAAGATTCGGACTCATACTGGGACTCATACTGGACTCATACTGGGAGAGACTGGGACTCATAGTGGGAGAGACTGGGACTCATACTGGGAGAGACTGGGACTCATACTGGGACTCATACTGGACTCATACTGGGAGAGACTGGGACTCATACTGGGAGAGACTGGCTAAGAAATACTGCGAAAGGGCTTTTTAATCAAGACCGGTTTCTGACGTTTCCGCTGGGACCTGATCTGGTCTCGTCTGTCTCCTAGTGGCGGTTCACTGCGCTGCAGACTTAAGGACGAGATTAAAGGACATTAAAGAAGATTAAGATGAGTTCAGTTTGGTCGCGTTGTGAAGCTAATGCTCCTCAGAGTAGCAGGCTGTTAGCGCAGCCTTCAATCTTCAATGACGACTTCAACAAAACACATTTCAGCATTCGTCTTTATGGATGCGGACAATGACAAATTGTTTGTTCTTTTACGACAAGATGGGAAGGTTTGTTTTTGGTACCAAAATATCTTTTTTTTTTTGGGTCCGGTCTCCTACCAGATGATCTTGGACTGTGTACTAAAGACCTCCAACCTCTTGCTTATATGTTCTTGTATTGCATTTTGGTTCCAATGAAAGTTGAATAAGTTGAAATTATTCAACGGTGAAGTTGAATCATTTCGACTTTGTGACTGACTTTGCAATTCATTTGTCTCAGCAGTCGATCCAGAGACTCCTAGGCCTGCGTGATTTAGGCCATACATGTTATAATCCATAATCTGTAGGCTGTAACTCTGAAGATGTTTTTTAGCACATATCTCCTTCTTTAGCTCCAAGCTTGATCTGTCTCGTTTGTAATAAATTCATACTTGAATTTGGATAGTGTTATTTTTATACATGTTGTAATACTGCGCCCCGCCGCTGCGAATATCCATATCATGTATTTATATGAAGACCAGATGTCTTCATGTGTTCACCAGAGGACTTTCTCTCAGCTTTCATATCCTATTGTTCACAGAGAATTGGAAAAATGAACGAATGGAAATATCAGTCATTTGCTCCTTGGTCTTTATTTTCTCTGTTCTGGTTTCTTCTGGTTTCTCTGCAGTGTTATAAACATCGACGTCCGGTCTAAGTCACTTATTCTGACTACTTATGACTTCAGATTTAAGTCCACTTGATTTTTAAGTACACAACATTGAATAAGTGGAATGCAGTTAGACTTGTGTGTTCATATATTTAGTATGGATTATATTTCCATAAAGCTAGGCTATATTAGCATAAAGCTAGGCTATATTAGCATAAAGCTAGGCTACATTAGCCTTTATGGAAATATTATTTTAGTTTTTACTTTTCGAGGCGTTTATACTTCAAGTCGTATTTGTGTTGTGTTGGCCGGTGAAGAGGAGAAAGAGGAGAAAGAGGAGAAAGAGGAGAGCTGAGGCGTCTGATTGGCTGAAGGTCATGCTTGGCTGTTTATTGGTCGAAGTTTAATTCCCTACGATTACAGGTAGACAGTTAATGAGGAGTTGCCAGGGAACAGTGAGATCAGGTTCAGGTTCCAGCGGGAGGAAGGCTGCTGAGTTCAAGTTAAAAGATTGTACACTGCAACAGAATTAGAGGAAGACATGGGAATCGAACTTAGTACCTTTCTGCTAGAAGATAGACTCTTCCTTGCCACCACAAGGTGTCCTCCACACCAGACTTTTGGAAATCACTTCTTGGCCATTAAGCCCATTTGGGTCTATTCAGTTTGGGGGACTTCATCATCTCCTTCCAAACCGCTGATGCCTGAATAAAGGATGCATGTGGTGATGTACATGAAGTTCTGGTGTTGTCCTCCATCTGACCTTGTGATGGTAGCATGTCTCCACGATGGGGGGGGGGGGGGGGGGGGGGGGGGAGAACATATCCCAGCTCATCCTCAGTTTAGGGGTTAGGGCCATTCAGCCACATTACCAGAAGTTGACCTGCAACCTGTCCACTGTGTCGGACCTGCTGGGTAAAATGGCCGTCTCTATGACCATGTGGTCGGTCTGCTCTCCACTAGAGGAACCTGATGTGGAAAATAAAGACTTTCATACTCATGTATGAAAG
>JAOPHQ010002010.1:97500-254313 GCA_030340625.1 Merluccius polli | reverse complement strand
ACGTGATAGGAGCAGAGCATTGACAACAGCTGGATAGACATTCACCTGAATGGCTGAATTCTGCCACCAAGCCTTTTCAGCCACAGCCATGGCCACAACACAGTAAACACAGTAAGATTACTAAACCCGATCTCCTTAAAAGAAGCCATCCAGAAGGGTAAGCAGAAGAGAGTGATTACCTTTTTCAAGTCTTTAGTGCCACCTAGTGGTATTATTGGTCAACACGCATAACAGGACCAATAGTTGGATAGAAATATTGCCAGTGCATGCATCGGTTTCCCACAAAAAACACCACAACAAAACTTAACAACAAAATTAATAAAATAAATAAATAATAAGAAGCATCACCAACACTTAATGACTGCAACCAAACACGGCACACAAGTTTTGCCCTAACCCTTGAACGCGAGGGGCCACACAGTGTAGTAGCGAGCCCAGTTTTGTGTGGGCACCGGCTGGTCTAGATACCAGGGAGAGGCCAGAATCGCCTGCAGCCCTGCCTTAGTCACCCTGCGCAGCTCACACAGGTAGCAGCCCCTTCTCCATACCTCCACCACTGACAGTAAACTGCGCTGTGAAACGAATCATCTCGTTTTCGTCAAACATCAATACAAAAATAAAATTATAATTCATTCAGATGAAGTTAAACCAATTAGTTGGGCGTGGTTCAAGTTAGGTTCATCTTGATCAAATGAAGTTAGACATTTAAATATAATTTCAAACACTGAAGTTGTAGTAAAACACTGAAGTTGTTGACTTACCCGCTCATGGTAGTCAAAAACATCTTGCCACACAATAGAGGTCTTGTTGAAAGCTGAAGTTATGTTGACAATGCTGGGAATACAGATAGCGACCTTGTTACATCCGGATACATTTTCACTAAACAGTGTACAGCCCCCCGTTTTACTAGAACCCACATGTAGTTACTCTTTGATCCCTCAACTATATCTGTTAATGGTGCCGTCGGTAATATTGAATAGCTATTATTTGAGTGTAATCTGTTTGAAATGGCATAGTCATCCGTCAGCTATTAGTGAGTGAAATGCACTGTGAGAATATTTGTTTTGAGCCGACTGCGTCTGACTCCGTATGAGCCAATTAAGATTTTAGACCGCTCCCGGCTCATTTCTGACCAATCAAGGCATCTTTTCAATGATTTCACAGGTTTGTGAAATGCAACACTTCTTCAATGGCGGAGAAACGTAGGGAGCAGAGAGTCTCTCTCTCTCCCTCTCCCTCTCTCTCTCTCTCTCTCCCTCTCTCTCTCTCCCTCTCTCTCTCTCCCTCTCTCTCTCTCCTCTCTCTCTCTCTCTCTCTCTCTCTCCCTCCCTCTCCTCTCTCTCTCTCTCTCTCTCCCTCCCTCCCTCCCTCATTGAAGATCATGACGTTGCCATATTTTTTCATACACTCACAATTCTTTGCATATAATTGCGGCCATCCTGTCTGCCCTACGCTGCACCCCAATCAGCGTGCCGTAAAACAATGTTGTTGAACCATTTCTTAATATGCCATTCTACTACTCACTTCTCCATGTAGAATGATTCCAGTTTTGTGTAATCCTGCCCAAATCCCATCTTCTGCATAAATACCCGGATATCAGGGTTGGACTTCCTATAGGAAATGTAATACAATCATTTTATCAGATTTTGGTTTACAATGATAGAAAACATACTTATATTCACCAGAGGAAGCCCCCCCCCCCCCCCCCTACCAGCAGCTAAAGTCCACCTCATCTCCCCCCAAGTGGAAGTAGGAGTCAGGAAACACTGAGGTCACTTCCTCGAAGAATCGTCTCATAAATCGGTAGCTGAGGGTGGAAGCTGGGTTAATGGGTCCGAACGTCCCAGACGGGGTGCCTCCGTTGTAACAGGGTGTCAACAGGTTGGGCTGCCCTGCATGGGACAATAATGGGGGAAGGGAAACGGAGGGGGTTTTATCCATTAAACAAATAGGGATGGCGTACAGTGCCGAATAATAATACAAATGTTGAAGGACACAAGCTGTTAAAATGAAGCAGCTCCATAACTGCACAGCTTAGTACATGTGCACAGTGCCCATTTGGCACACATATATACATTTGGTACTTCTACAACTTTGTTTCATGTTTATTCCAGGCTGAAGTGCATTGTCATCATCGTACTCAATCTTACCTTTTCCCCATGACTGCGTGTGGCCGGGTGAGTCAAACTCTGGGACCACCCTGATCCCGTGTAGCCTGGCGTGGGCGATCACCCTCCGGACATCAGACTGGGTGTAGATGTGACTCATTGGATGGTAAGCACCCTGGGGAGGAATAACATAACATAATTTTGTTTTTTTAATATACCATATGCTTAGCCTAGTCCTAACTAGACCTTCGTACTCATTTCATTCATACTCATGGTCTAGAACTGCTATAGAGACAAACAATTTCTCACTTGAAGGCGGGTGCTGTTGAAGTTTAAAACCTATTGGCTCTGCCCAGTGCCACTCTGGATCTGCCTTAACCAATCGCTAACGTTTGGTCGTGACGTATTTCATGCGCCGGAAACCACGTTGCGCGCAGTATACAAACGGCAGATGCAGTGAGCATTAGCATTAGCCTGGTTCCGCCCACCTCCGTACTTCTGCTCAATAACTGAAATTCGCGCACGACCTCTACGTCACTGTTCTCAGGCCGCGCCTCCTGTTCGCTGATTGGAAGGACAAACTTGAGGGAAAAGAAATCGTTCTAACATACAGCACTCCCAGACCTAGTACTGAAGTGAAATGAAAATTGAGCGGAAGTACGGAGGCGGGCGGAACCAGGCTACCATATGCTTGGTGATATGGCCAAAATATGTAGTTATTTATTCATGAACGTAAAATATTACATCTGAATTACAAGCAAGAGCAACCAATTTCCAGTGCCAACCTCTAGCTGGCCGTGGTATAGGCATTTTAATGGGAAATGTTTTAGAATATTGGGTCAGTTTACATTTCTGCACACAATGCCTTAGTTTCATTTGATTAAAATGGCGGCAATAGTATCGTAATAACCATATTTGTATACCTTTTCAAATGCAATATTGCCTAACCCTGGTTCATCAGCTTTTTTTCAAATACAGAAATAAATTGCATTCAATCATTGCAACACTCATACACTAATACAAGTGTTAAGCAGCACTGAAGAGGCTGTGGATGAGTTTGCAGCCTCACCTTACTGCTGAGGTCTGGAAAAGTGCGACTCTGGTAAGGGAACGAGGGATCATCCACAATGTGCCAGTGGAACACATTAAACTTACTGTAGGCCATGGCATCCTAAAAAAAAAGAGCTTTTGTATTTGTGCGGTTGTTGAATACAAAACAAATGTCCATGTTTCAGAGTCCACTGTGAATATTACCAGGGTCTTCAGAATGGCCTTCACTGGTAAGTAGTGGCGTGACGTGTCCAACAAAATCCCTCTATATTGAAAGCGTGGAAAGTCCTCTATCTCGGTCTTGTTTACAAAATACTAAAATAAATGACATGGGGGGGGGGGGGGGGGGGGGGGGGGGGGGGTGAAATGTATCATTAGTTGATGACAGAAAAAAAGGATAATAATTGCATAATATATATTTAAAAAAATACAATCCTCCTTACGGTGCCGTAGTCATCCTGATAAACCAGCTGGCTGAAGGTTTCCAGACCTGTTCAACCACAGAAAAAATGTATACCAACTGGTGTGTAGAAATACAATGCGGTGATGACCTTTCTCAACAGAGCTAGTATGTTGATATATATAAATATAGATATGTATAAATATACAGAGAGGTAGGCCATTACCTCTGAGGGCACCCCACACAGCTTCCGAGTGCAGAAGTGCCTGTCCTGCAGATACATTCAGCTGGTCTGCAACACAGGCAGCCATCAGACAATGCAATACAAGATGGTAAATGGGGAAGTTTCCAGAACCGGTGTGGTGGGCCCACGACGTGCACGCCTGGACTGGACACACGCACGGACCCACGCTTTCACTTTCACTTACACCTCTCCGACGAGCCTGCGGTGGGGTAGCCGTCGCAGTCTCCTCGGTCCATCGTGACCACCAAGGAGAAGGTGTTTCCCTGCGTCCATGATGGGGACACACCATGACCTAGACGTTAAGACATTTAGACATTTAGACAGATCAGACGTTAGGGTAGTAGTAGTAGTAGCGCGCGCGCGCACACACACACACACACACACACACACACACACACACACACACACACACACACACACACACACACACACACACACAACACACACACACACACACACACATAAGCCACTACTTGGCTTCGTAAGGTTAACACCTTTTTGGGGTATTTTTAAACGGGCCTTACCCGAAACCCAGTCTGGGAAGATGAGAGGGTAGTATCTCCTGAAGGCGGCGTCCAGGACCACGCAGTCCTGGTGCTGATCCCCTCCTCCGTAACGCAGGTCCAAACCAGCGGGGTCCAGCCGGTACCGCTCCCCGGACACCGCGACTTTCTGCGGTAAAGGCCACACGCTTTCTACCGTGTTCAAACCTAAGTTGATGGCGATGATGATGAGGGCGAGGAAACAAAATCGGTTAAAATGAGATCTCGCCATTGCTGCTGCTGGTGGGACGAGTAGGAGCGCGAGTCAGGTGCTCCCGGCCCAGCGGGTCACGTGAGCACCGGTGGGCAGGTACAAAGGTGTGGCTACGGTCCAACAAAAGGTACGGCCGTTAGAGGTTACGTTACACATAAATACATTATTAATGAATGAATGAATTAAAACAAAAAATGTATTACATATACATTAATTGTAACGTGCGTCGTACATCAGCAGACGTTTAAAAAACAGACCAGTGTCGCCGTTGATTATATTAGGGATAATCCCGATGTAGTTTTATGTTGTTATGGCAACCTTTTGGGACCGTAACGTTATTTGTGTTAAATAAAGTACAACAAAAAAACAGAACGGGGGGGGGGGGGTTGTTGTTCGCCCCCCACACCCCGCCCCCCCCCCCCCCCCCCCCCGCCCCCTTGCGTGTGACGTCAGGTGGTCGTCACGGCGTGACGCGGTGTCTCTTTGTTGGCTTAGCAGCGAGCGGCGACGTTTTGTTGTTATTTTTCCGCTGCGGTCGAAAATCAGACTCGGAACCCATTTTTCGAGGTGCGATTCTACTCAACAACCCCCCCCCCCCCTCCACACACACACACCGGTTCTCCCCCCCCCCCCCACCCTCCCCCCCCCCCAACCACACACACAGCTCAGGTCGTCCTCCCCTGGACGTGGTGCTCCTCGCCACACGTTGACAAGAAACCCAACCGAACCGGACCGGACGACCGACAACGACCCCCCCCCCTCCGCCGCCATATAGGAATGGACTCGGACGAGGGCTACAACTATGAGTTCGACGACGAGGAGGAGGAATGCAGCGAGGACAGCGTCGAGGAGGAGCCCGAGGACGACAACCTGGAGCTGGGCGAGGTGGAGCTGGTCGACCCGGTGGTGGCCGGCGGGGAGCGGGACGAGTGCGGCGACACCGGCGGCGGTGGCGGCGGCGGTGGCCACGGCGGCCCCGGCCAGGAGGAGGAGGAGTACCGCTTCGAGGTGCTGACCGCCGAGCAGATCCTCCAGCACATGGTGGAGTGCATACGGGAGGTCAACGAGGTCATCCAGGTACACTTGGTCATCCATTTTTTGTTAGGGGGGAGAGATGTCAGCCCACAAGAGGGGGAAAGACCCGGGTTTTTTTTTTTTTTGGTGGGGTGGTGGAAGAGTCGCCAACAGGCCGTTAGCTTAGCATGCTATGGCTAGTCTATGTGCTGGGGGAGCTCAGCGGCGGAACCGCCAGTGTTTAGGAGTAACCTTTTTAGTTTATAATGAACTTGGGGGACAATGCTGGGTTGAAGTTGTCATTCTGTAATGGGCGGCGGTGTTTTTTTAAAAACCAGCAAGAAAAACGACGTTTCTCCCCATTTGAAGTTGTTGTTAAATGGTGGAACGGGATGGATTCCAGGGAGTAGACGACTCCCGGCTGAGAAGTTGGCAACTAGCAAACGCTTTCTCTGCTAACGACCGATTAGCCGTGATTTAACCGACCAAAAAGGGGGAAAATCCAGTCTCGCAATTGTTGAGCTGTGTGGTTAGCTAGTAAGGGGACAACCCCCTGCGCAACATTGTCTTGTGTCATAATTATTGTGCAATTTCTGAAGTTTATAATCTTCGATAGGGAAAGGAAGGATTTGTCATCGAGCTAGCGAGCTAACGTTGCTAACGCTAGCGACTAATCAAATGTTATTTACACGTTCTTTAATGGAAAACATGGACACGTTGACATTATTTACAATGAAATAACTCATGTAAGCTTTCCTGGAAGACCTTAATTTGCCTCTACTCCGAATTAAACTAATTGTCATACCGGCACATCTCCGGCCTAAGGTGATGCATAAGCTTGGTCTTGACCTGACCTTATTTAGGCCTTAACTGTAATACTTTGAATACGACAACAAGACTATTTAAACAGTGTTATTTTTTTTGCTTGAACCTTAAACACAACAATAAAGGTGTCTGGGCCAAATCCAAGCTGACACGAGGGCAGTAGGAAAAGAAAGAAACTGCTAGGGTGTCTACTAAAAATAGCATTCAGGCCTATTTCTTTCTCTAGGTTGACATGGAAAACACCAAATGGTGACCATAAACGCCGTTAAATTAATATACAATTAGACGTAATGCAGAGCACCGAGACGCAGCAGTGATTGACGGACTTAAATGCGTCAGTCTGGCTAATTAACGTTGTAACGGTTTGCGTTGGCAGCGGACTGTCCCAAGGTGTTGGCTGGCTGCTGTAAGCCGTGAGGTAGGGTTACCA
Organism: Merluccius polli; assembly: GCA_030340625.1. Classification (NCBI taxonomy): domain Eukaryota; kingdom Metazoa; phylum Chordata; class Actinopteri; order Gadiformes; family Merlucciidae; genus Merluccius; species Merluccius polli. The sequence goes on along the minus strand of JAOPHQ010002010.1, from coordinate 247,486 downwards.
GTGGGTAGCATTAATGCAGGAATGGCAAGTTGGGAGACTTGCAGCAAACATTGCAGGCAAAATACACATAGAGCCTTTATGAACCATACCGGATGCTAAAGAAAGGCCACGACATAGGGCAATACAAATTGATATATTCAGATTATATCGAGCTTGTATAGGCTATGTACAAACCTGCAGGTATTTAGAGGTATAAAAAAACACTTGTTATATTAAAGGGGTAAATATTATTGAATATTTTCAATTATTAAGTATTCCTCATCTCCAGTATATGAGGGGTACCGGAGGATACTATTACTATTTGATCATTTAACAGATGCAGAGACTTACAGCAGGTCATTTTAGAGGGATGTCATCAATGACCAGATGGGTGTGCTGCATCTTTCTCAAGCTCTTTTCTAACCTGCAGACATTGGGGTTTAATCCCAGGACCTTTCATATGGGAATACAACACCCATACCACTAGACTACCCTGCCCTAAATTATGTGCCATGACAATGTTTCATGGACTTAAATCGTGATCCAAATGTATGGTTCTGAAACTAAAATGGTTGGATATAAATTACACATTTAACCTTAGGAGGGGAAACGTATATTAACTTGAATGAAAGGGAGGGGGGATTTGTAATATTACCACGTGTATTTGTAGACATGTATTTGTATAAAAATGCTACTAGGCTATCTGTGTTGATTATTGGGGATTGATTGACTGCAATCATTCTTGTTGCTACATTAAGGAGAGTTTGACAAAAAGGCATTTCTCATGATTGTAATTACTGGGAATCTGTGGAAGCACTGTATCCATTATATTTTGCAGTAAAAGAATATTTTTAGTCTATTTTTGTAAGGAATTCCAACTGATGTTATTAGCTAATGTGTTGGCTAATAGTATTGGCTACGTTAACTTGGGAATTATTCTCTTTTTGTTTAAGTGATTTGCTTATTACCCACCAGGCTGAACTATGAGGGTCTAATGGGTCTAGACATACCCAAAAGTGCATGAATTAACTCAGACAAACCATGTGCTTGCCACAGCCATCTTTCTCAATCGTCACGTGACATTTTGTACAGACTTTCTGAGACTCACATTTGCATGTAACATAATGCAGTCAAAGTAGAAACATTTCCGCCGCTGTGCCCAATGCTTCAAATATGTCATGCTGGAGGCCATGACCAAAGCATCAGGAACATCGGGGGAAATGAAAAGCACAGACAAAAAGCGTGTCTTATCTGATCCCAGGCTTTGTAGTTGGTACAAACCCCATGTTGATGTAAACCTGTGTTCTTCCTTCTAGAATCCAGCAACAATCACACGTATTCTTCTCAGTCACTTCAACTGGGATAAAGAGAAACTCATGGAAAGGCACGTATAACTGCAATTTAAAGATGCATCTACTTCTTTTTGACTCATCACTCGTATACTGATGCGTTATTGCTGATTATTTTTTGTCTTCAATCTTACAGATATTTTGATGGTAACCTGGACAAGCTGTTCTCCGAGTGTCATGTGATAAACCCTAGTAAGAAGTCTCGGACCCGTCCGCCTATCAACACGAGATCATCTGCACAGGACATGCCATGTCAGATATGCTATCTCAACTACCCCAACTCTGTGAGTTCCCCCACAGGGCATGCAATATTTATATTATGGCATATTTCTTGTCACCTCAACATCATTACATACTACTTGCTATAGATCTGTCAGTCGCCCGTCTTCTGTGTGTGTTCTCTGTGAGATGCACATGTATCAAATAGACACAGTGTGTTGACTTTACTTTCTAAGAAACGTACAGGGCACTATTCATTTGGTGGACTGATGGGCAGATCTCCATTACCCTTTTCATGGTCAAATATGCATAAGCAGGTTCTTAGTTTTGTTAAGATTATTAGTTGAGTTACGATGTTGGCATGCAAGACATGCCAACATGTTGAACTGTGTACATTTTCACTAGTTCTTGTGTTCAAGTAACTAGTCAAAATGTACACAGTTCAACAATGTTCTGCACAGACTTGTTACACAGACTTGTTTTGATGCTGGATACAAACAGGGTTTGTTCTTATTATCACTTCTCCTAATAATTAACCCTCAACACACTCAATAGTTTAAAAATACCCTGGTTTTATGTGTCCCAAACTTGTGTTATATTGTTCATATTCCTTATAGGCTGTCTTTAACAATTAGTATTGTAATACTTGAAATTAGTATAACATTTGTGAAGTGAAACTGGTCCGTGAAAACGGGGGGTTTCCTTTTAATATCAATCAGAAATTAAAAGGAACAGATTTTCTATATAACACTAGAGGAACTATAAAAAGTTGTATTATTATTATTCATTGTATGTATTATTTAATATTAAACCATGGCCCAGGTGAATACTTGATTCTGATTGGCTGGAGAGGTGTGCCTTTTCGATAACATGCACGGCCATGACGCAAGCAGCCTTATCAGCGGTCTAAAAATGAATGCGCTAAACAAAACTTTAGTAACTGTCAATTTGGACCGGACTCGGGGTTTAGAAAGCTTCCCCCGTTGCCATGTCGTTACTAAGGTTGTCTCTATTTACTGGAGTAATAAGGTAATGTTGCCATGTTGTTAATAAGGTTGTCTCTATTTACTGGAGTGATAATGTAACGTTGCCATGTCGTTACTAAGATCGTCTCTATTTACTGGAGTAATAAGGTAACGTTGCCATGTTGTTACTAAGATCGTCTCTATTTACTGTAGTAATAAGTTAACGTTGCCATGTCGTTACTAAGGTTGTCTCTATTTACTGGAGTAATAAGGTAACGTTGCCATGTCGTTACTAAGATTGTCTCTATTTACCGGAGTAATAAGGTAACATCTGCATTCCATATGAATCTCATGTTAACTGACATTAGGCATTAGTCAGACCCATATATTTCTCCGGTCATTTGCCGTTTGTTCACAGGCACACACAAAGTAGTGCAAGCTAAAAGTTGTACTTTTGAGACAGAATTACCCCAAAATATGAATCGACACCCTTATATTTTTATTGATTCGTAAGTGGCCATGGTATAAGCAAGATAAAACACTTTGTGGAGGCAAACCCCATCTTAGGTTCTTAGCCCCCGCGTCGTGCATTTTTTTTTGATGCATGCACACCTCGTCGTGGATTATCCCTTGCATAATAATAATTATTTGCTTTGTTTGTGTATATATTTATTTATTAATTTATGCATTCATTCGTTATTGACAGACGTAGGCTACTGACTGATTTATTGAATGTATGTCAAAGCACATTCACGTCCTATCACCTTCACTGGAACGTTGCTTTTATTTTGAAATCAGTTCTTTATGGTTATTTACTAGGGCTGAACAATTTGGGAAAATAATCTAATCTGTTTTTGACCAATATTGTGATTCAGTTTTTTCTATATTATTCACTAAACACAAGCAAATCATTCTATAGTATGACCAACAACATTGGATACAGTCAATATATAAACTGCTCTTTCCCGTAGACCAGGCCTACGTACGTCGTGTTGTGATGAAATTAGATGAAATGATGCATGAATTGATATGGGTAACATATCTTTATTTAACTATTGAATTGTAAAAAGAAAAACCTTCAATCACAGTAGAATATTGACTGATTTCACTTCAAGCCTTGTAAACAATATAAAAAATAACAAATCTGTGGCGCTACCTACATAATACATAATATTTAGATAACTCAAAGTCGTCGTAATAAACATGTTATATATAAACATATGGATTGCACTTTTTAATAAAATCTAAAAAGAAAAATAAATAATATATTTATATATTAAATAATAATATTTAATATAAATATTGAATCAATATCAATATCTTACTGATCTCCAGCCAGTAACAGTAACAAACCACACAGGCTGAAATTAAGTAAGCAGTCTGGAGACGGCGAGATTTGAGGGCAAATCATTCATTGATGAAATGCAGTCACTCTGGTTCCTCTGTACGGCTTGACCACATGTCTGTGGTAGGAGTGAAAAACGACACTGTTTGTGAAAACAGTTTTTCCTTTTAATTCTAATCTGATTTTCGAGGAACAGAGTTTCTATATGACACTTTAGAGGGCTTTAACTTTGAAATTCCACATCAGAATAGCCTGCGGTAATCTGAGTGACACTCTGAGGTGGTCAGCTATTATTCTGAAATGAAACTGGTCTGTGAAAACGGGGGGTTTCCTTTTAATATCAATCTGAAATTAGAAGGAACAGAGTTTCTATATGACACTAGAGGAACTATAAAAAGTTGTATTATTATTATTATTATTATTATTATTATTATTCATTGTATGTATTATTTAATATTAAACCATGGCCCGGGTGAATACTTGATTCTGATTGGCTGGAGAAGTGTGCATTATTTTTCGATAACATGCACAGCCATGAGTAATAAGGTAATGTTGCCATGTCGTTACTAAGATCATCTCTATGTACTGGAGTAATAAGGTAACGTTGCCATGTCGTTACTAAGATCGTCTCTCGTAGAGTGGCAAGCTGTTTTCTTCATTTACTGCTCTCACTAGCATGTCACATGGTAGTGTCGTGTGTACGTGAACCCCACGTGGCCAGGTGTTTCCACCCTCTGATTGGTTAGATTGTGTAAAACACTTTTAAAAATGTTTTTAGCACAGGCATTGCAGTTTGAAAATCGCATTCTATCATATTGCAATGTCAGTTTAAATTCGAAGTAGAGTCAAGTCATGGAGTTGATTGATACTTTTCATATGTTGCTCTCATCAGTTGTGTTACCAGTTGCATTTATGCATGTAATGGTGACGTATTATGTGATTATAATCACAACTAATGCATCTGCTGCCCTCTTCACAGTACTTCACGGGCCTCGAGTGTGGACACAAGTTTTGCATGCAGTGCTGGGGAGATTACCTGACCACCAAAATCATAGAGGAAGGAATGGGCCAGGTATTTATCAGCACATTTGGGGTCATTCTTGGATTATCTGCATATTTCAAAAGAAGACAAGTCAGTCATTCCACTGTTTTTTTCCTCCTCTTTCCAGACAATTTCTTGTCCCGCTCATAGTTGTGACATTTTGGTTGATGACAACACAGTCATGTGAGTATCTTGTTGTTGCTTCATTTTGTTGATGTCTTTGGCATCAGGGGTGTCTTTAATCTGACTAGATGGCCCATTTGTGTCAAAACAGTGAATCTACATTGAACTTTGAACTCTGTTGTATTCTATTTATTTGCCCTGTGTGTCATGAATGAAGTCAGTCTGTTGGATTTAAATATGAAACATCTTGCCTGTCAAATCTTCTTGCTTTCTGCCTTATAATTCAATAGGGATATCAATTATACAAGTTTTAAAAAAAATGAAACCACTGTAACCTCTAGTGATTTTTGGTGCACTTTCCCATCCACTACATGACATTGTGAGGCATGCAGTGGTTGGAGTTTGTCCTTGTTATGGGCCTCCAGGCTAATCTGTTGGCCTAGTGCTGAGGCTGATAGTAATTGTCTTAACCCACATCTTGATCCCCCCCTCTCTATAATGGTAGTGGATCATGTGTTATCACGTTAGCTTGTATGGCGAAACATACACAAAACAATGATTATTATGATTACTCCTTAAACTCAACTGCTTTGAAGTGAGGACTATCTGACGCACATCAAACTTTGGCATCATGCATGTTACGCCGTTCGTAAATGCATTTCTTACTTCATGCATATTGCCATTAGAAACACGGAGGGTTGTCCTCCTGCTGTTGGAGTTATCTCTCCTCTCTGCGATAGTGACAGTTCGTTTGCAACATAGGACATGCAGCCTTTTGATGCTGGTTTAATGCGATGGATGCTAATATTTGTGTTGATGTTCCCTACAGGCGCCTCATAACAGATTCAAAAGTGAAGTTGAAGTACCAGCATTTAATTACAAATAGTTTTGTAGAGGTAAGATGGCCTGACATCCCCTGCAATGCAACACGCCATCTATGAATTTGTGCCCAGGCTTGCGTCTGGTGTGCGGGGGTCTCATTTTGTTGTTTGTCTCTCCTTTTCCCATAGTGTAATAGATTGCTTAAGTGGTGCCCTGCGCCGGACTGCCATCACGTGGTCAAAGTGCAGTATCCGGATGCCAAGCCCGTGAGGTGCAAGTGCGGCCGGCAGTTCTGGTAAGAGAATGTAAAGACCAGGCCCACAGCTGGCCCCCCCCCCCCCCATCTCCCCCAAAAGTAGCGCTTTGTTTTTAACCTAAGGCCCCAGTCTGCTCATCCGTCATGCCAAGCTTGTGGCATAGAAGAGCATTAAGGACACTCCCGGAGTGGATACTGTTAAAGGCCGCCTCCTCCTCCACATGTGTAATCCCTGTGACAAGAACATGCGGCTGTCTGTAACAGTTCTGTCATCTTGACATCAACAATGTGAATGCACTGAGGGTAGCCAAACAACTAGCCGTGTTGCTGTTTATAGCTCATTGTAAAATATGGCTTTAAAACCTCAGCTAGAAGGAGGATCCCGATCCTCTGTTGTCATTCCAAACCACTACTAAGACTTGTAATTGTGAATAGTGCATTTCACATCATTGTTATCTTGCTGTCTTAACAGTTGGTTTGTCTGATGCTTGGCTGAATGTATATTAAAAACATTGTTATTATTAGGAGCACTAGTTTGAATAATGGCAGACAAGCTCAAATCTGGGTGAACGGGGCGTTTCACTTTCTTTCGCTTCATATTTGTATCGACCAATGATGTTGCTGGAGGTGGGGATCTGTAAGCGAGTCATTGCGAACACAAACTCGAAGAAGTAAACTGCGAAAAAATGTCTGTAAAGGTTTCAAATCATACCCATAGAGTGGCCACTGTAGGAGAAGATCTGCTATAACGTACAGGGATGCAAACCATTCGTTTTTCTGCAAATGTCGCTTTTTTGAGCTCAATTTGGCCGACTTATGTGAATCGTCTAGATCCGAGGAGTGGGGTTTTTTTTTGGGGGGGGGGGGGGGGGGGGGGGGTGTGACATTGACGTATGCCAAATAGAAAGCTAAAAAGCAAATAAACAATGCATTGTTTAGAATAGTATAGCAACGTTCTGCGGGAGGATTTATATGCACTCAGAATTTACATTTAGGAGCACGTGTGTGAGTGGAATTTTTATTTTTGAATTGAAATAAAATAGATCACGATACCAGCTTTCACACAGCACAATGGGTTTGCCGACATACCAAGGAAATAGCCGCCAATATCACACTTCACACATTCCAATAGAAGTTGGGAGGTGTAGTTCATAAATCTGTTTTCGTCCCGCATTTGCAATCGAAGAGTCGCAACGAAACTGCTCGCAACTGGCAACTGCTTGCAAAAGAATCACAAAATAGCGTTCTGAAACTGGGCCGTTCATATTGCTGCAACGAGCAGCGATATGAAGCCATATTGCAGCTGTAGAGACCGGGTGCCTACGCTAACGTTATGCCAGGAGTTGGAAGCTGGCGATGCACCGACTCTTCCAAACACAAAACACAAACTCCAGGAACTATATTTTACCTGGAGAGAGACTAAATGAAAGGTAACAATGCCCTTCTTGGCAACTGGTGAGACAAAATATCAACGCAGTGATTTTTCCACTTTTACATCATTATGATTCCCCCTTTTAAAATAACATCCAACACGGGTTCAGATTTTAGGCAGGAATGTCAGGACGTGATGTAAAGCTTATAACATACTTATACACATAAACTGGAGCGCACTTTCAACCGGAGTTGCTTAAGCGAAAAATGGTTTTGTCCACAACATTACAGTACCATTGCATAATTTTGCTTTGCCGCAAACAAGAATGAGCACAGAATCACATTAAGAATTCAATCTCGGTTGGAAAATGAATGTCCAGGAAACCAAGCTACAAAAGCTCCTGTACCAAACACTGTTGCGATTTAAAAATCTGCTTGATAATGATGAGCACTGGTACAGAGAGTTATGCTTTTTTTTTGGTTTGCATCTATTGTTCATTTATCACTTGAGTAGAAATGGCAGCAGCAAAATCCGTATACAGAGCATAGATATAGATGCACAAACAGTCAGTTAGCACGACTCAGAGCCAGTCTGATGCGTGAGGCAGAGAGCTATACTTGTTTCCAAGTGCAACAAAAATGTGCAACGAGGACTGTTATGCATTACTTTCTCTGTTCTGTCATACTCTTCCACTAACCGCAGCTAATCGCTAATAGCTCGTTAGCGTTAGCGATGATAACCCCGTTGATTGGTCATCCCTCCCAAGCCAGCCCAGCCTTCTGTTCTACTAGGGATCCCAGACAAGCCAAAAGTCCCCTCTAGACAGAGGAGAGGATAAACAATGTCACAGCAGGGCTGTTGTTTGTTTTTAAATCTGAGCAATGTGTAGGCTATATCCAAATGTGTTTTTTAATATAACTAAAGTTTGTAAAAAATTTGACCGGGTCATTATATTAAGGCTCAGCAATAATGAGGATTAATTACACTGTACACAAACTAAAATGAACAAAACTCTACTTAAAGATGTTCCATGTTCATTTAAAATGTTTTTTCACCTCTCTGGTGAGTGATGAGACTAAATACTTTTTTTATTGTGTTATCACTGGGGTCAGGTTGTCGCCATATCACTTGGGCAGAACTCAAAAATTATTCTCAGTCAGTGGTACTCACTAGTTTGCATTTTAGTTATAATAAACTCATCAAATACAATACATTGATTAAAATACAGCTACTCGCAGATTCACTTAGAACAAATTACTAGAAAATATTTGTTTAGAAGCTACTAGCCTTGTGTATACATAGTTACGACAGGGCAATTACAAGACACTTAACAGTGGCCCATTGTCTCATTATCCGCCTATGGTTATGATATTGCCTACACACCGTTGCCATTTTACTTTTTTTGACTTTGTGTAGCTCTCATTTTTTCACCCTACATGTTTGCATCTCTGAACGTAGTGGGAGTGCTGGATCCGAGATTCGAATAATACTAAAAGTAATGTGATTAAATTATTTACCATGATGTGTCATTGCAGCTTCAACTGTGGAGAGAACTGGCATGATCCTGTGAAGTGCAAGGTATGTTCAATCAAATTTCTTCCTTTTTTTGGTGAACTATTGCCCACAGTGCTTTTGACCCAACCTGTGACTTACGATGTATTAAAGGTTTGGTATGATATTCCTGTTTTTTGGTAGCATGTGTTTATCTGAACTGAAACAAAGGGCCCAGTCTGCCAGCCTCCCACTCACTGTGCTGCAGGGCCCTCATGAGACTTGCCCTGTTATATCGCACAGGAAGTCGGCAACAAAACACACCCATAAGACCATTTGTCAAAGTCCCTGACTCACCTCAACACTGACGCGCTTTTGCATTGACCGCTTCTCACTGACTGTTTGTTTGTTAATTTCAGTGGTTGCGGAAGTGGATTAAGAAATGTGATGATGACAGTGAAACATCAAATTGGATTGCTGCAAATACCAAGGTAGGCACAAGTCTAATAGACTTGAGTGTTTAAATGTAAAATATGAACTATGCACCGTTGTGAAGTGGTTCCATTCAGCTTTCTCTTACTTTAAAATGAGCATCCTATTTTAGCAGTTTAATGTGGAATTTCACTTTATAACACTTGTGAGGTGATTTTCACACCTACCCAGTCTTTTGTGTGTACCCCAGGCAGTTTTTAGGTTGCTTGCTTCAATATTTAGATATTTTATACCTGTGTAAGCATTAAGCAACCCGTTCAACATCAAACTCCATGTTGGACACATTGTAAACACACGTCCCTGCTTCTCATGACTGATATTGTCCTTCTAATATATGTGTCACCTGTCATGTTTCTATTCATTATTTCATTATGTTAATATTTTACGCTGTTTTGTTGCTTACCTTTACAAATGCAGGAAGTAGCCCCGGGCAGTTTAGTGTCGAACTCGAGGATGCATATCATTGCGCGACTTCTGATGTGGACCAGCAGACAATAATATTTGGTTGGTCGTAGAAAGAGTGTTGTATTACTACTAGTTCACATACTACTACATACCCTCAGTCCTTGTTTGAACTTCTTCGGCTGTTATGTTGGGGTGTCTGATTACATCCAGCCATGTCTCGCACAAAGTTGCATCGTGTGGAATACTATGAAAATGTGTTGTTCCTTTCAAGGAACGTTTACAGGGGCATTATACGATGCACTTAATTATTACACCAATATCACATCAAACAAAAGCTAGCTAACGTTTGTTTGTTAAATTTCAATGCTAAGTTAATGGAATGTTTTTCTTCGCTTGTTTAAGATTTTGCCGCAAAACGAAATCGAAGAAGAAGAAAACGGAAATTGTACTACCATGTGGACATGCGCTAACATTGGACATTTAAAATTCATATTCATTAGAAGGACAATATTGGTCATAAGAAGCAGGGATGAGTGTTTACAATGAGTCTAACGTGGAGTTTGATGTTGAATGTGCTTCTATTGGATGGGCAGGGTTTGCTCACACGGATATCAAGTATCTTAATATTGAAGCAAGCAAACATCTAAATATTGTAGCAACCTAAAAAGTGTCTGGGTAGGTGTGAAAATGACCATAGAAGTGTTATAAAGTGAAATTCCCCTTTAATTGAAGACTGTCCCCTTGATGGCTATTTTGGTCAAATGCACCACAAACTAAATGGGTTTTTATATAGTAATTATTTATAATAATGCTGGTTGATTGTTGGTATGCTTCTGTTTCTCTTTGTTTCCCAGCCTCATTTGTAAGTCCCTTTGAAAAAAATCTGCTAAATGTAAACATGTAGTATTACGTATTTTCACTGACCAATCCTAAATCAACCAAAAACACCAAAAAAGATTTTACCTAACATGGTCATTTAATGTATGCATAAGCGCTTGTCTGGATAATATGGTATTAATGGAGACAATGGCGAATATTTTCATTCTGCAAGTGTGTGTGTCCTATAACATGTTGACCTGAACTCTGCTCCCTGCCACTCGGTACTCTCTCTCACCATCCACCTCCACTTCCAACAGGAGTGTCCAAAATGTCATGTGACTATTGAGAAAGATGGAGGCTGCAATCACATGGTTTGTCGGAACCAGAATTGCAAAGCTGAGTTCTGCTGGGTATGTCTGGGACCATGGGAACCTCATGGCTCTGCCTGGTAAGTCATGATGGCAAATTACATTGCTGGGCTACTAATGCTTGTATGGACTCGTGAACAGTATTACATATACAGCTGATATACAGCCTTCATTTTTGATGGGGAATCTTTTTGCCATCTGTTTGTTGCTGACCTTGTTTGTATGTGTTCACCCTGTGCATCTTGTCACATTCATTGAATAACTTATTCATTGAATGTTCTTGAAAATAAAATGCTTTTGCGTGATTTTTTTAAATTAATCTTTTTAAGGTACAACTGCAATCGCTACAATGAAGACGACGCCAAGGCTGCCCGCGACGCACAGGAGGTTGTAGTGATGTTTCTAGCCTCCTATACCCTTGCATTTCAGTCCACTTCCATATGATGTACCTGTTTCCTCTGCTAACCTCATATTCTCACGTTGACAAGATTAAGGGATCATGTCCACTCCACTCCCAAATGGTATTGTAGCACATTTTCTCCTCGCTGCCGCGTGTCCTGTAGGGGGCAGCGCTGTCGCTTCACTGTAACAAAAGGAGGTGTTGTGCTCTCTCACAGCGTTCCAGGGCGGCCTTGCAGAGGTACCTGTTCTACTGCAACCGCTACATGAACCACATGCAGAGCCTGCGCTTCGAGCACAAGCTCTACGCTCAGGTCAAGCAGAAGATGGAGGAGATGCAGCAGCACAACATGTCGTGGATCGAGGTGCAGTTCCTGAAGAAGGCCGTGGACGTGCTGTGCCAGTGCCGCTCCACGCTCATGTTCACCTATGTCTTTGCCTTCTACCTCAAGAAGAACAACCAGTCCATCATTTTTGAGGTACATTTTTTTGTATTGACATTGCAAAGGTTGGAATTGTATGGGAAAACATGACGAGGGCTGTTTTGGAGTCATCGATTCTCATTCTGGACTTACCGTAAAACTTCTAATATTAGCCCGGGCGTTTATTTGCTTAAATCACTGAAAGCACCCTGCCTTTATTGGGGACCTGCGTCTATTGGGGACAGGCGTTTAATTAATTTAGCAAAAAATGCAAACCAGACCATATCAAACCAGACCGCCGTCTCATCCATATAGGGTGGCTTTAGGGCGGACCGCGTATTTGTCCTCCTTTTTGAGACCCCCCCCCCCACCCGCCGGTCATAGGTCCGCCCGCCAGCCGTAGGTCCGCGGTGTGTTACTATTGCGGGAACCCCCCCCCGCCGTAGGTCCGTGGTGTGTTTGTGTTACTATTGCGGGCACCCCCCCGCCGGCCGTAGGTCCGCGGTGTGTTACTATTGCGCCCCCCCCCCCCCCCCCCCCCCCCCCCCTCGGCCCGCGGTATGTTTCTATTGCGTCCCGCGTCTGTGTGAAACGATCTGGGTTCTCATAAACCCGTTCGTGGTGGTAAGAGACAAGCAGAGTCAGCGTATAGATAATACAATACTAACCCGGTCACGGTGATAGATTACGCTAACCCTAACCCCTAACCCTTTTTGGAGTGAATTGTTTCACAGTAGACTGCGGACGCTGTAGACTCTGCTCTGCGAGCGGACGCTGTAGACTCTGCTCGTCTCTTACCACCGCGAACGGGTTTATGAGAACTCAGATCGTTTCGCGGGAGGGAACCTTTTGCGTCAATGTCAGACGTAGGGGCGTGACAAATCGTTGTCAAACCGTCAAGTCTAAATCATGCGATAGGCGCGCACGATGACATCCTCACAGCATGCACACCGGCTGTGTGTGGACTCGGGTCTGCGGCTGAGTCCGCGGCCGGGTCCGCGGACTCAGCCGCAGACCCGAGCCGCAGACCCCCGCCGGCCGTAGGTCCGCGGTGTGTTACTATTGCGCGCACCCACCCCCCGCCGTAGGTCCGCGGTGTGTTTGTGTTACTATTGCGCGCACCCACCCCCCGCCGCAGGTCCGCGGTGTGTTTGTGTTACTATTGCGCGCACCCACCCCCCGCCGTAGGTCCGCGGTGTGTTTGTGTTACTATTGCGGGCACCCCCCCCCCCCCGCCGTAGGTCCGCGGCGCTATGACGCTCGAACGTGAACGTCGTTTTACGGCAGCGGAAGATTTACGACAGCCAGCATACAGACAGTAAACAGACAGTGAGCAACGGACTTCACATGATATTATTCACCACTCGGATTAATTTAATGAAACCCATTGATTCTTTTGACCGGTGGACCCTTACGGACTTAAGGAATATAAACAATGCAGGAACGGACACACACCGTACGGACTTTATGATCGCTTCAAAAGTTGGAAGTCAGACCTTTTCCCCGTCTCTCTTGTTTACTGGTAAGTCTGGATGAATTATGCGTTGGTGTTCATAGTTTGCGTTAAATGAACTGAATGATTTATCTGTGGAGAATCTAACTGATCTAACGACGTGCGTTATGTCCATATGGACAGACGTTTAAACGGTTACCGTATCTTTGTGTCGGTGATCTAAACGGCTTAAGTCGTTAAAGAAATAATTTAGACAAAATCCAGACCCGGCCTATATTGGAGACCTGCGTTTATTTGTCAAAACGTGTCGCCACACCCGGCTTTTAATGGGGACCTGCGTCTATTAGGGACCCTGCTTTTATTCGAAGTTTTACGGTATTCTTCAGTTTCAGGGCGCAAACTGAGCAGCAGCCACCAGCCACTAGATTTGCTTCACTCACCAGCCCAAACACAAACAATAATAATCTATTGAGTGGCTGGTAAAATGTAAACATTCACTAGCCAAGCAAGCATAGCAAGATGTACTAATTTGATCTTGTACAGAAAAACAAGTTTTATTAGGTGCCCGGGGGGGGGGGGGTAATTGATATTGCATCATCCTTTAAAGGAATAATGCAGGCAGCAACGTTTCAGCAACAAGTAGATTTACAGTTTAAGCGTTTAATATGATATCTGGTACAGCTAGACTCAGCAGACAGCAGAGCAAGACTGCCCGTTGGATAATGGTAATCAGTGCACGTTAAACAGTGACATCCTAATGGCCTCATGATTACCATATGTTAGACTGTCAGTATACTGAAACCCAAAACATGTCGTTCACTGAGGCCAGGCCTCCTCTAATGTATACCACGTAAAAGTACCAACCATAACAAGGTCACTTTGTAGTCTGTCACATGCTTTGCCTTTGACTGAAAGCTAAAAGAGAGAATGGAGAAAAACAAATGCATCATCATTATATAACATGTAATACTTAATGTAAGATATAGTAATATTCCCTATGTTCCTTTAACCTTTAATTATTAATCACAATTATTCAAATGTTTTATATATGACATTCCCTACACCAGGCCTGGGGAATCTGTTCCACAAAGGGCCGGTGTGGCTGCAGGTTTTTGTTCAAACCAACCAAGAGCACACAGTTTGACCAATCAGCTCTCTGAAGACTGAGATTAGTTGATTAAATGAGTCAAGTCTGGTGTGCTGCTGCTTGGTTTGAACAAAAACCTGCAGCCACACCGGCCCTTTGTGGAACAGATTCCCCAGGCCTGCCCTACACAAAGACAAATGCTTAACATAATGGCATAAATTAAATAATTAGATAAGGTATACATCCCGACAGGCCCAACATGCACACACAGTCAATCAACGTAGAATAAGCCCAAATTGTAGCCTGAACACATTAATTGAAAAATTGAATGTAGCAGGAAAACAACTGATTATGACTCTAATAATGAGTGTATGTAAAAAAGCTCTCCCTTCTAATAATGCGTTTAAAAAAAAAAAAATGCTCTGTGTGATCAGCCCAGTGTTTTTGCCTTTCCTAGTGGTCCACCTTTCCAGAATAGCACCTGTATGCGTTCTTTTCAGGTGTTCGCGCATGGCGGTAATGCTGCTTTGCATTTTGCACAGGGAACCAAAGAAGAGACGCAGTATAACAAATTTGCATTTTCAGAATCGCGGCAGCACTAACCATAACACTCCGAGAACATGCATACATTCCAGGTTTTACTTTTCCATGTCATGTTGCACAAGTCTAAAATGCGATGGGTGAAAAGTAATTTATTGTTTGTGTGCGTTATCAGAACAACCAGGCTGATCTGGAAAATGCCACTGAGGTGCTATCTGGCTACTTGGAGCGAGACATTTCCCAGGATTCCTTGCAGGACATCAAGCAGAAAGTGCAAGATAAGTACAGGTATGTGAAGCGCTGATGCCGCTGTCTTACATCGCCCCCAGTACAGTCTGATTGGTTTCAAACTTGCCAACTCTTTTTTTTTCCCCCCCTTTTTTGTGTGCGTGTCTGTGTGTGGGTGTAGATACTGTGAGAGCAGACGAAGAGTCCTACTACAACACGTGCATGAAGGCTACGAGAAGGACCTGTGGGAGTACATTGAGGATTGAGGACACGTCCCCATGCAACAGACTCTTGAGTATCTTGACAAACTAGAGCGCAGATGCAATTAAACAGGGCAGCCTGAAACCTCTCCCTTGGCAAACCAACCACTTTTGCATCATTTTTCTTTTCCTGGATTTGTTTAACAAAACCGTCGAAACAAATTATATTTAAATAAATAAAAAAGGTAGAGTAAAATAAAACGATTAAATGTACTACAGTATTGTTAGCAACAGAATGGAGTCTTGAGAGAGCAGAGAATCCAATAAGTACATCCTCTTGGCTTGTAACACCTCCCCTCAACTTTTTTTTCGCGTTTATTTTTTGTTTTTTGCTTGTGAATCTTTTGTGTTTTGATTTTGACTTTTTGTTCTGTTTTTTTTTATTTGTGTGAAAATGTTTTCAACACAGCTTTAACTGTCCAGGCCATATCTGCTTTATGTGGTGAGATTCTTGTCTGGGTTGCTTAATGTTGATTGGCTGATGCGAACGGGCAAAAGACATTTTGGGAAGGGGAAAGGGAAAAGAAAAACATCTTTAAAAAGAACAAAAAAGCAAAAAAAAATAAGCGAGTCTGTATTTTTCAATTTGTAAATAATCCATATGCATGGAAGTTAAAGAGCAAGAGTGGCACGTGTTTGCATAATTTTAAAATTTAGAAATATTTATTCTTTACCAATATTAAAAAGGTGTATTTTTGCTGTGTCCGTTGAGTCTCTACCCCCTCTGCAATAAGTGTGGGCGTTCGGAGGTCATGGGCATTAAGGCAAACCCTCCCTTCCCCTCATCCTCCTCCCATCAGTTCAGAGCACATTTCACTGGTGCACATCTCACTCTCCTCCACTCTTTTGTGACTTGGGGCTTTATATTGGTTGCCAAGTGATTAAATTAAGGACTCCTTGGATGTGCACAGCAGGTTTAGAAAACCAACAGAAGATGGCAGGTGTGATGGAATGCACCTGACCTGTCCTTGTCCCCTGCGATGCTAACGCTTTACTGTAGCCCCTCCCTCCTTTCCCCTCTAAAAAGAAAAATGGATGTTTAACATTAATACAGTAATGATTATTTACGTAAGTCAAACTGAGTGACATTCACTCTTATTCTTGTTTTCCCTCTTTCCCGACATGGCTTAAAGTGGCCATCTTTAAGCTCGGCTTGCACCTTCTGGGTAGGGGGTGGTCAGAACGAGGGTAATGGATTGTACTGACAGCGCAGTGGGTGTGGGCTGGAACACTGTCTAACAGGGTCAAGCATTTGCATCACTCCAGCTCAGAATCCCGGATGCCACAAGGCTGGATTCTCGTCACGCTTCTTTGAAGAGATCTATCTTTTGGTTAGTCTAGACATTGCTTTAAACCAAGCCATGCAGATGACATTGCCTTGAGCCCCCAGCAGACAGACGGACAGACAGACAAGACGAGGAATATAGGGCAAATGTCTGAGGCTTGTGGAATTTATTTTGTAATGCTGTTCTGCTTTCGCATTCAAGCCTGTGTTTTCGCACACGCGTTGAAGATTTAATATTGAAATGTTGGCGCCCCTGCAGGTATTGCATTGTTCTGTGTGGTGGTTGCTCTGGATGTCAAGCTCTCTGCTTGTAAATGCATACGTCTCTGTGTTACAGCAGTCTTCACAAGACTGACTGGAGAGGACACCAATATACAGCTACTAGTGCAAGTCTGAAGACGACAACTTGTCGACATCTTTCAAACACATCCTTTTCACCAGTTTAAAATTTTTGGGGACCTCCCCCAAAAGTTTGTGTTTAAAAAAAACTATTATTTTAATCCTAGCAAAAATTAAAAAATGTATTGTTTATTTGAATAAATGTCATGAGAAATCTCATAATTGGGAGTACTGTGTGAGTCATTAGAATAGGAGTGGTCTCGTTCATGAATAACCAAATGTCCATGATGCATCCCTGTACTGTGTATTTTGGAATGCACTGTATTTGACAAACCTTGACAGAGCGCTGTGCTTGTCTTCCAGAATAAGGGGAAATTGATTAAAATTGAATACAATTGTATTTTAAATCAGGCCATGTCAGCACCACGTTAACTTACAGTGTCAATAAGGATACATAGTGGCTGTGTGATGTAACGTTCCAATTTATTTTGTGTCTTTGAGTCTTTTTCATAAATACCATGACAACGTTGGGCAAAAGATGCTCATCGAAGCTCAGCCTGTTTATCATGTCTGCTAGTAGTTCATAAGCAATTGAAGTTAACATTTGCAATCATAAAAGCTAATTTCATCTAATTGAGACATCCAAAAAAACTTTTACTACTTTTCTACATATATCTTTTCTTTATGCTATTAAAAGTGTTTCTTATTTACATAGTGTAAAAATGTGGAAAAAAATTTTAGTTGTCTGTTTTGGAGAAATATATTAAAGTGCAAAATGTTGCAAACATCCCTTTTGGCATGGGTGATTGTTTCATAATGCACACAATATACATGTATGCTGTGGTATACTGATTTTATTAAAATGCCTTACACCCACACAAAAATTAATATACACAATAGGAATGTATTTACATGCCCAACCTACCTCTCGGCTTTCAATGTTCTAGACTAAAAGGAATTTAGTGAAGGTTGCATACCACCATATATAGACTGAGTGGAATGTGTACTTGAGCCACAGGTTTGTGATATGAGTGGATATAGAACATGATTCTTACGCTAGTACAAACTTCACCACACATGGGTTTTAAGTGATGCAAATCGCCATCTGGTCAAAATAATTTGCCTGTTTTTATTTTACTTGGTTTTTCTTACTGTATAATCTCCATATTGAGTACAGTGTGCTTATGAACTGAATAGCTGCCCACCATCCCTAATAACCCAAACTAAAGAATGTGTAGATTAAAAAACACCAGTTTTTACTTCAATTCTAAAAGTTTACTTTAGTGAATTTACCATGGTAAGGCAAACGACGGAATCCAACAATTTTAATATTTCACACAAAACTTGAAAAAATATTTAAAAAAATATCAAATTACAAATTGAATTTGAGGTCAACCTTGACAATTCAATCAGAAATCCCCTTTTACATCTCTCAGCAAGAGACATTTAGCAGCTCTGACAACAGTAGTAATGCCAAGACCAGCAACTATAAAACATGCAGTTAAACAAGCTATGTATCCTACACAAGTGACTAGAGATGTCCTGAAACAGGAGTGGTTGGTTCTGACGGAAGTGTGTATGAGTAGCAAACAAACTTAACATTCACTTCAGATACTGACATTTTGTGATCGCCACCAAACCATTAACCCTTTAAAAAAGTGTAGCCTATCAAAGGTTCATAACCAACATGCAATGAATCCATCCTTGTTCTAGTTTTGAATTAAACAAGTTAAATGATGGCTTTTACCTACCAGAAATTTGCATATTAATTCAACAGCACTAAAGGGCACTCCCTAAGACATCTCACCAACAGCACATCACCCTACCAATTTGCCTCAGTATGGGGGGGGGTCTGTCTGATCCTTCTTTAATAACTTAATAATTAAAAACATACAAATAAGACTTAGAAAAAAGTCACAGTGCAAAGTCACAGGCCTAAGAACAGTTTTCTAATTGGCAAAAAGGCCAGAGGTAACAACAGTCAAAACAATTACAAACATTTCATCACACATTAGAACTTGAAGACCTACTCGTCAATCTTAAGCCAGCCTTTTTTATAGTCCATCAACAGCTCCAGGTAGTACTTCCACTCGGGTTCGCTGTCGTATTGGACCTCAAACACGTTCTTCAGGGGGTTCGGGTGAGCCTCGTGGATGCGCACCACCTCGCCCCTGTACCACACCTCCGACTTGTCATCCTCCTCATACAGATGGATTATCTTCTTTCCCACCAAGTCTGGGTAGAACTTGATGGCTCTCTGAGCCCTCTGCACAGCCGAACGCAGGACCCAGCGCCTTCGGTGTTCAGCACTGTGACAGGCAGACAGGTATGGGCAGTATCTGATCTTTAATAGGGATCTGCCGTGTCTTTGAGAGCCCGAGAGAGAGCGTAGGGCCCGGGATAAGCCTTCCCTACTCTGGTTCCAGTGGGTGACCTTGGCTGACCCTCTACTGAGAAAGAGTTCCTCCTTGCCTCTTCGCTTTCTGGCCTCCACCCTCTCTCCATGTTTGGTCGTGGTGGGGGAAAAGTCAGAAAATGTCCCAGAGAGAGACACTGTCTTGTAGCATGCGGTTCTACTGTTGAGGCCCTTGCTAAACAGCACCCTCCGTAGTTTGAGAATCATGCCTGAATGTTTCTTTGACCACGCTTTACTTTTCACAGAGCCTAAGGCAGGGTTGATTGGGGAGTTAATGGAGGATCTCTCCATGTCAGTGTCACTGGATGATGAAGATAATTCGTCGGAAGATAAGGGACATGTCCAGGTGTTCTCAAAGCTCTCTTGGGGGCCAACCAGTGCTGCATCCCTTTCTGCTACTTCATTTTGCACACCAGTGGTTTTGGTTTCACCCTGTGGGCGCACATTGTCCCAGTTCCTTTTCTGCGCCTCATTTTCAATTTCAATGTCCGAGGAGGAACAGCTGTAATCCAAAAACGCCTGCCTTGAACATCTCTTCACCCTGCTTTTTGTTTTCTGTTTGATAGGGTATGACGTTTCCCCCTGATCCTGTGGCTGCATCTGCCTGTCGGACACTGAAAGCGCCGAGGCCGTGATAGCCTCAATACATGCAGGACTCTTGACGTCATCGGTGTCCTCTAAGCATTCTTCTGGCTCCCTCTTAACTAGCCCATCCAGCTTTACTACTGCAACACAGTCAATTAAGATCAAAGGTCAATGTCTTTGCAAATCATGCAAAATACATGCATCCATTATTTACCATTCCTTTAATAGATGCCATAGTGAAGGTACAAGTCAAAGAGCTATGTAAAAAGTAGTTACGTCATGAAGTCAAGAGTTAAAACTGAAATGTTTCACAAACAAATAGGTTTCCGTGGCCTCCTACATACAAGGTATCAAGTTAATAAATGTATTAATCTACAACCCAAATGTAGGTTTCTATATAAATATGTGATTGCCATCTCACCCATAATAAGCTTGAACCAATCACAGAATAGCATTGGCCCACATCCAAGTATTGGTGCTTACACTGAAAATAAGCTAATAGCTTAGGTATGGCTGAGAACATATACTGCAAAAAAGAAGACCCTCAGACAGGTTTCATAAATTAGTCAAGGCAAGAAAAGGGTAAAAGTTAGAGATGGAGAAAGTTCTGCTACAGTAAAGTGCCCCAAAGCATGCCATGCCAACATTAGAAGCAAACAGGAATAGATTAGTATAATTTAACTTGATAGTCTGAATTCAGAGAATTATGACAGCAACAACTGAGAAACGCTACAGGTAAAAAAGATCAATGTCCTTTAGAAACAGTTCTGAATCATATTGCAACCTTGCTGAAAAGTCAAATGGTTAAGAAAGTATTAAACAGGCGTGTAATCATGTGCCTCATGGTTCACACAATGACCCAGTGTACACTGAAGTCAATCCCTCCTTCCAGCATGTTGCCAAACATGGTAGAGTATCACTTCCTTCTCATGACAACTGACATCCCACAATCCAGTCATAATGTCGACACATCTTTGACTTGTTTAGCAAATCAGCCTTTTAATGGGGGTTAAATTAAGGTATGATGGACTTTTATTTCTACACAAGAGTGAAATGCAATTATTGCAACAGCAATAATTAGTTACTGGTTGTTAGGCATGTCATTATAGCGGTGATTAGGAGAAAAAAGCAGTGAATAGAAAGCAAAGCTGGTTGACGGCATAAAAAAAAATATACCTGTACTTTCTTTTGGAGATCAGATGTGGACGATTCTGTAAAAAATACATGAATTTGAAACGGAACACTGTCTTTTGAGTTAAAAAAATAAAATAAAACATGTGCACCACTATATCCTCCATCATTTGAAGGAAAGCTAAGCAAGTCCCAACAGTCCAAATTTCTACTTCTAAAAGGATACATGGGTTTAAAAGATTTCTAGGAATGTAAAAGATGAAGCAGGAAATGAGACATGGCCCTTGTGCCATACAAATCACATGGTGCAATGCGACGAATCAGACTGGGGTCAGCTCAATGTATGAGCTCATTGTGCAAGTATTGAAAGTGCCACACACCACACAATGTAAGATGACACCATGTAAACTCAACTCTCCTGTAGTCGCATTACTGCTACTCACTAGTTCCTGTAAAGAGGGAATTTGGTTCTGGTGACTCAAGACTCATCAAGTGTAAATGCATTTGGTTATTTCAGTTATAATGTTAAACATCCACTGTAACAGATACACCAATATACTCAAAAGTGATTCCAATTCAATCCCATTCTTACCTAGGCGCTTGGAGACGCAAGCGTGATGGAAAAGGTTTAGCACATCGGTGTAGATGTCAGGCAGGTGTTTGAGAGACATTAACCTACGGAGTTTGGAAGAGAAGGCTTGTCTGTGGAGCTGGGTGAGGTGCTTCTCTTCAGAGAGAGTGGTGGGTCGCAGCTCCACTTTGTGTTCCTGCAGAACCTGGTCAATATGGCTACCCTGGACCTGAGGGAATAGCAACTTCTTCACCACCATCATGGGAATAAACACTGCTCCCGTCCGCATAACATGTGGAAACGGACAGTGTTCCTGTGAGATGTATTCTTCTATCCTCTGGAGAACATTGTCGAGAGCCATCTTGATCTGTACACTAAGCCAAGCTTGTCTGGCTTTGGCACCTAGTAGATGGGATATTTTGTGGTTTTTGGTAGCGGATAATGCCGGATTAACCATTTCCACATGAGAAATCCAGTCTCTGAGTGCCTGCTCTGGGGAGACAGACACAACCTCTGTCACTAAGTTGCAAAGGCAATGGTGGAGCTTCAAGAAACGCTCGCGGACATGTGTTGAAGGTCGTTGGTGTGTAGGTTGGCAGTTGACCTCAGCCATAGGTAGAATCGGTAGCTTGTTGACCTTTGCCGTCGATTGGATGGATGGCTTCTCAAGGCTGAGGAAAGGAGTAAGGCCGAGGTTATCAGGTAAGATTAATTTGAATTTGGAAATTGTAAATGGAGGGGCGTTTAGTGTGTTTTCTGGTTGCTCAGGAGGTGTCATCGATTTAGAGGATGTTTCACTCGATGTCATGGGGTGTACAGGGGGTGCCTGGACATCATCTGGATATTGCACTCCAACATCTGGTGTGGTATGGAATGTTTTAGAAGTCTCATCTATAACAGCAGTTGGAGGTGTAACGTC
Organism: Merluccius polli; assembly: GCA_030340625.1. Taxonomy (NCBI): domain Eukaryota; kingdom Metazoa; phylum Chordata; class Actinopteri; order Gadiformes; family Merlucciidae; genus Merluccius; species Merluccius polli. Next base: position 224,804 of record JAOPHQ010002010.1, on the reverse strand, counting down.
AAACTCTTCAGGTTCACACTTCTTGATCACAAACATGGCATTATCAGGACTAGAAATCTCTGCAGCCTCCTCTTTTACTGTAGCCTCACAGTCAGCTGGAATCATTTTACTATTTACACAGTGGTCCACTTCAAGTTCCTGCTTCTCTACCTTCATTGCTTTTTGTTCAATGAGTTCTAATGTAGACTTCACTATTGTGGTATTACTGAAGAGCACATCTTTGGGTACAGGACAGTCAACAGGTGGCTCTGCATTTTCTTTTGGTCCTTTATCTTGTATCGAGGGGTCCGTTATAACTTCACAAGGCTTTGTGGACTGATCAATGCTCTTTGGCCTTTTAGTCGACGGCAACATTCCAGAAGCCCGCAGGAGCGCTCTGTAAGGGGCCAAACTGAAGACATTGTCAATGATTGGCATTGGAGAATGATCTGTTGAATTGTCAGTAACTATTCTTTCTTCCTCATGTTCCACCTTTTGTCGTTTGATTAAAAGTTCCATATCGGGTGAATCACACTTTTCAATTTTTACTGGTGTGGAGTCGATGAACTCATCGGGAATGTGTGAAGTACTTCTCTTGAGTTTTCCTTTAACAGCAGAAGACAAACAAGATACTTGCGTACCATGGTCCATGTCAGTTGTTGGGTTATGATCATAACTGTAAACGTTGTGAATATGTTCTCCATAACGAGTTGGGGACAATAGGATGGCTGTAGAATCAGTATGGTCCTTCGGCTGCATCGGAGTTATGACATGGACTTTATGACAGGAGTAGTCCAGGGGTTGATCCGGGGTCATGGTAGGGGGTGTACCAAGTCGCTCTCTATGCTGGCTTTTGAGTGGAGCTTTGTTCATTTGTAATCTGCCCGGTGACATATCTAATCTGTCTACATGACCACTGGATCTTCTTGCTTCAACATGTATGTTCAATGGAGAGCCAAATGGTTTGTCATCATGTGATCGGGCACTACATTTGTCATTATGCAAGTTGACTGGTGAAGCATGGGGCTGGCTGATTGGAGATGTGGTGAGACCATTAGTGTGAAAGATAAGAGGAGTGTGTTGTTCTGTTGGTGAGCCTCTCACTTGGCTTGAATTCATATGAATTCTTGGAACTGCATAGCGTTGATCAAAACCTTGCAAAAAGGAGGGATTTGGCTGGGCTACAGTGTTAATCATAGAAATGTCACCATTAATAGGCCTATAAATCAGGCGATGTTCCTGTGGGTTGTTGTAAACATGATTAGGAAAGGCAGGGGCACTTTCTCTATGCATCTTCTCCATGTTTTTACACACTGATGCACGCTCCAACCTTAAATTTGCCTCAGGGTAATAAAACCCATGGTGCTGTGGAAAGTGCCCATATTTGGACATTGGAGAGAGTTCCTGATAAACCTGTGATGGAATTCTATGTTGTGTTGAGCGCATATGCTCAAATGCTTGAGGATGAGAGGGGAGTAGGCCATGATAGCCATTTGGGGAAGTTTGCAAACACTGGCTCTGTGGAGTTAAAGAGCCAAACAATGTATGAGTTGGGACGCATGGGTAACTACTATAGTTTGACTCAAAGTAACCATGCATAGACCTTGCTCTACTTGGTCCCGAGTTCTGGTATTTCTCCCCAGCGGCATCCTTTGGCAACTGCCTTTCTCCTTTGTGTTCAAAATGAGCTCCTTTTTGTTGCAATGATGTCTCTGGTGCAGCTCTCTGAATAGGAGATAGACGGTTGTAGTGGGCACCAGTGTTCATCCACTCACTCTCATAGACAGTGTTAGGCACCCTCTGAGTCACATGCTCTACACTATATCTTTGTCCTAAAACACAACTCAGTTCAGAACAGCATGGCCTTTGTCCATAGACTGCCTTGGGGATTGCTAGATGCAGGGAGGTTTTAGGCGACTGAGTTGCATTCCTACCTCCTGCTGTTTGATTGATGACAGTTGTTGACGTAGAGGCTATAGGGCTGCTCATATCGGGACTTTTTACGTATTGTGTGGAAACCTGCTTGCTTGGGGTGCTACACACTGAGGGGGAATGGGAATGGCGTTCCTCTGGGGGGAACGTCTTCTTGTATGGCTGGTAAACACTATGGCTGTGTCCCTCAATGTCAGACTGATGACTCACAGCACTTCTGCTTTCCATCAAGCCAGTGCTTGAACCGCTCCAGGCGAGAATTAGCCCTGCTTCATCTTTCTCTCTGGGGTCATAAGCAAAGTAGGGCACAGGATACTTTTGACCATGATGACTGAATCCAGGCATGGCTCCTGCGGATGTCCCCTCAAACAACAGCATTTTACTTTGAGCCGCCGGGTCATTAAGACTCTGTGCTGGTTGGCTTTCCATCATGTGCCCACTTGGCCAACGATCCTGTCCTGGGAAACAAAAAACAAACAATGTAATTAGATACTGCTTCTCTTAGTTGTATTTGAACTAAGATAACTATTTCTACTTATTTGTTCAAGGATTTCAGTCTGGCAGTCTTGGAAAATACAGATTATATGTTTATTAGCAGATTGAATTTTAGATCAGATTAATGTCATGAATTGACATACAGTACATATATACACTGACTGAACAAAATTAGTTCTTGCAAATTGGATACAGATAAAAAAGATCATTATTATTATCCATAAAGAATGAAACTTGAGACAAACATTTATCATTTCTCAAAAGTTGATATGTGTCTAATGCCATAAACAACAAAAAGATACTCGTAAAAAACTATTAAGATGGGAGTGAGGGCCACAATGAGCTAATGAAGTAATCATTTAAGAGTCATTCTCAGGTTAGGAAATAATTTAACAACTTCCCATGAGTTATAGGGGCAGAATAGTCTAGTGGTTAAGGTGTTCAGCTGGGAGGGTGACTCCCAGAGTTAAGGTTCTGGGTTCAAACTCTAACGCCTACGTGCTCACTGGACTGCTCCTAAAATTTACTATAAGTCACTTTGGATAAAACCATCTGCTAAATGACTAAATAGTCATATGTTATTACATCTCGTCTGACAAACAGGACATTTGGCCACACATGGACTGCAGTCACATTCCAAACACTTCTAATCTGAGAACAAAAGTAAGGACCCAAGAACAAACAGATTCTGAATGGTCACATTTTTCCAATTACTATAATTATGTTACATAGTAATGTTATTGATGCTGGTATTGTTACTACCCATTAAGATATGCTCTGCAAAGGTGTGCCAGACAGGTATGTTCTATGACCTTGGCCACGAGACAACACAAAGAAGTATATTTTGAAGTCTTGCAGGTTTGTTGATTCTGAGAGAACAACGTCAGGAAAGCCTTGAAACAAGATAGAACACATGACTTCACAATACGTTACAAAATAGGAATGCAGTATGTGGTTCTGTGTCCAGATTAAAGTCGTAAAATTGTTCAACCTCTGCAAAGGTCACAACAATGGGCAGATAATGTTTTCCAGAATGAAAATTGAATCTATATGCTACCAGCATCCTACGGATCTAGCATCCTAGCATCTACTAGCATTCTACGGATGCTAGTAGATCTAAGCCAATATATACTTGCCCATCCAGTCTTAAACCCCCGTTATTTCCTTCACCATCCCTTTGTATTCTGCTTTTCTACCCTCTAACCACAACACTTCACTTCATCAAATTAAGTTTATTTTCAAATGAAAGACACTGATTCTCTAGTGACATGACACCATTTAAGTTTACCACATCTAAATCAAAAAAAGCATTTGGTTCTTATGATCCAAGACATTGATTTATTTTATGATCTCAGACGGTGTTTACACATGATCCAGAACTTATGGTTATGTATGGCTATAACATGAAGGTCCTACTGAACCCACTGTTAGGACGAGTAACAAGTATGGGTGAAAATCACGAGGGAGGGAGCGGGGGGGGAGAAACACAATGTCACGCACTGGTGATGTGTACATTCTCTGTTCAGGTGTCCTAGTATGTTTGTTTTGTGTGTTTAGAGTTACAACTGATCTGGGCATAAGTAGTAATAAGGGTGTCTACTGTATAAACAGGTCTGTGTTGTATATGGTCACGAATGTTGAACAGCTACAATGTGTTCTGACCCAAGAACAGAATACACCCAGCTTCTGTAGAGAAAGACGGAGCTCAGGGAACTGTATTAAAGCCCAGCTTCCTTAGAGAAAGGTGGAGCTCAGGGAACTGTATTAAAGCCCAGCTTCCTTAGAGAAAGATGGAGCTCAGGGAACTGTATTAAAGCCCAGCTTCCTTAGAGAAAGATGGAGCTCAGGGAACTGTATTAAAGCCCAGCTTCCTTAGAGAAAGATGGAGCTCAGGGAACTGTATTAAAGCCCAGCTTCCTTAGAGAAAGATGGAGCTCAGGGAACTGTATTAAAGCCCAGCTTCCTTAGAGAAAGATGGAGCTCAGGGAACTGTATTAAAGCCCAGCTTCCTTAGAGAAAGATGAAGCTCAGGGAACTGCGGGGGAACATTGTGCCACTCTGTGAGTTGGGTTGAATTCTGATCAATGACTCAATTCTGCATTTACGTATTAATTCATTGACAATCTAGCATTGACTTATATGACTCATTATTGACCAATTAGCATTAACATGACTGTTCTCATCTTTAACTTTGGGACTAGGATTAGAGATATTTTCGGTGTTTTACTTAGATTAGCTAGTCTTTGTTTTAGAAAGTAATAAATGATTAATGATTTGCCTGCCCTGAAACCATTTCACATGCCTCATCGGCAGTGGCGTTGTTAGGCCTGTTTTAGGGGGGCTGAAGCCCCCCTAAAATATTCTTAAACCCCCCTAAATAGTTTGGTGTTTTTATTTATTTTTATTTTATTTTTTATTTTTTTATAAAAAAATGCCGACAAATTCAATATAAAGCAGCCAACATCATAAATAATCATATAACCTGTCATTAAGGACTTAAATGTGATCATAAATCTGTCAGTTTCCCTTCACTTCGCAGTAGGGTGGCCATTCGTCCGGCTTTAGGCCAGACTGTCCGGTTTTTCAATGCCCTGTCCGGGCCGAGGACAAATACGCGTCCGGCTTGATGCTGCGCCGGACGCATATTTGTCCTCCTTTTTGAGACACTAGGCTTGAAGAGCGTGGTAAGCTCTAGACCAGTCAACGTCAACTGGCGGCCAAATCCGGCCCCCAGCCCCCCCTCCCCGCCGGTCGTAGGTCCGGGGTGTGTTACGATCGCGTACACCCTGCGCCGGTCGTAGGTCCGGGGTGTGTTACGATCGCGCGCACCCCCCCCGGTCGTAGGTCCGGGGTGTGTTCAATCGCGCGCACATCCTGTGCATCTCCTTGGGGCTAAGCCCCCTCTGTCCTTAAAACCTAGTGACGCCTCTGCTCATTGGTATAAAACGTTGATACTTTTAAGTTGGGGTTGATGCAGTTTTGCATCTCCTCAATCCTTACCTCTTCTGTTTGCTAATTAAGTGAAGTCTAATACAAAAATGTTTTACTAGACTTTATTTCAAACTTAAATTGTGTGTCTCCCACAATAAACACACTCTTTTTGTCATGTGTTTGAGGTCAACCAACCCCCTTACCGATAATCAAGCAACATCAAAAGGACATTGAAGGACATCATAGATTTAAACGTCAACAAATGGACATGGGGGGGGGGGGGGGGTAGCTTCTACTGTGACATTTGACACCCGATTGATTTTTACGATAGAAAACAAAATAGGGGTAAAATCTGATAAGGCAAACGAACCGAGATGCACACTTTAAAGTTGTGCCAGCTAATGATTTGCCAGACTGCGCACACGCACGCACGCGCGCGCACACACACAGAGTCAAAAATGAACAATGTCGCAACAAGCAAAATTGTTTGCGGTTCTGTCAACTGCCAAGACCAGAACATGTGTGTTTTGTTGTAAACAGATAACCAGACAAGGACATTTTAACGGAGCAAGGGGCCTTTACCCACATGCCCCCTTACGGTGTGTGTGTGTGTGTGTGTGTGTGTGTGTGTGTCCCACTACTATCGGCACAGACCCTTCTGGTCTCCACACAGACACACACACACTGTTTCCCGTATTTGCACACAGACAGCGACAATAACAGGACAGGAAATAAGATGGCCTGTTGTTTTTATCACTGTCAACGACAATCCGAAAACTCACGTACACGTTGTGAAACAACATGGTCAGACTGCCACAAACTTCACTTCACCCTGAGAATAGACCACAGATTTATTAAGTTTTACAAGGGCTATTGCGATTTGCGGAAACGCTGCAACGTTATCTCAGGGAAGTAAGCAACAAAAAAAAAAGTGCAAATCACCATGTCAGCACGTTATGTGAGGGGGGGGGGGGGGGGGGGACTAAAAAGTGTGAAAGCGAAAAACGTGGTAATTTCGACCACATTTGACGAATCCGCCCCAGCTGAGAAGAAACCCTGGACTCATCATCAAACCCCGGTGTGTGTGTGTGTGTGTGAGATCATGACCATAGGGCGGATCGTTGAACCCGCGGCACACCGTGGTTCACGTCAACCCCGCAGCTTTTAACGCCAAAGCCCACAAGCCGCTCACGTGCCTTTCCTGACAAACTTTGAGGACTTTTTTTTCTTTCTTTCTTCTTCTTCTGCAGCGCGCATCTCTCTCTCTCTGACGTCCAGAACCGCCACAGCCACATCTTTAATCTATCACGCGAAATCACTGAAGAACAAAAAACAACAACAACTGTCTTACCTCTCTAGTGTCAAAACCACACGGACTCTCCCCAGGCTCTCCATGAAACACGTCTTCACGGGGTCCGCGTCCTACAGTCTCCGTCCCCCGCTGCGTGCGCAGACCGGCGGCATTTGCGCGAAATATCTCTCTCTCTCTTGTCGCGAGCGCGCGCGTGTGTGCGTGTGTGTGTGTTTTCGCTTCGCCATCCACTTTGGTTTGGCGCTGCGTCGCCCGCCGTGGAGACTGGAGAAGGGGGGGGGGGGGGCGGAGGAAGCGAGAAGGGGATTGGCTTGGGGCGGGTGGGCGGAGTCAAGGGGGACGGGCCTGCACGCATCTTCCCCCCCCGCGGTTCCGCCCCCCCCCCCCCCCCCCGCTGTACGCGACGTGGCTGCGCCAGTTTCCCGTCTCGGCGGGTCCCGGTCCCGGTCCCGTCCCCCAGCGTGGACCCGCCGCAGCCCTTTGGTCCCGAGGATCAAAAATGGGGAGAGAGTGGTTTTTAATTGGGTTGGGTGTACGTGGAGTGAGGTCTGGGATCCGAACCCAGAGCCGGAGACCCGCGCGGCACGCCGCTCCGCTCCTTGTTCCGTCTCGCTGTCAGGTGGACTATAGAAAGTATTCGTATTCGAAGTATTCAAAGTATAAAATATTCATTTGCTCGATTCATATTCGCCTAATCGCTGTGTCAATTCATTTCATAGTGATTACGATGGAGAGATGGATGAGCGGAAAAGGGCAGAATAGTCTGATTTATTTCTGTTGGGGTTGAATGAGTCTGGGCTGTGTCTAGACCCGCTGCTGGTCTCACCAGTCCCTGTAGCCTCTTAGGCAAAAAGGATGCTTGCTTGGGGACGTTTAGCCGTCTCCCTGAAGATCACTCGTGTGTCTTCATTTCCAGTTGCCATGGCATCTCCCCTTAAGACCCGTCAACACATGGCGTCCAGGGGGGATGTGCCATAGGCATACGCTCACAGCAACTACTCAAAGAGGAAAGGAAACATGAATGAAAATCTGTAAATATATAAAGATTAGATAAACAAAACAAAAAAAAAACCATTTCATATTGGCCTACATTTTATTACATCATAGCCTACATTTGACTTTACCTTAGATCTTAAATCTAAATGAATTTATAATGTCATGAACGTATACAACTTAATATCAAATTGTAGGTAACAACATTCAATTGTTGATATATACTTGCTGATATGTAATAAAAAAGTTACACACAAAGTTACAAACTTACACACACGCAGAGATATGCACTGAAATGTGCCAGCTACTTAAATAATATTCACTAAGTAAATTGTTGTAGGCATCAATTCATGACACCTTCATGACAGATTTGTACCTGCTATATTGTAACCAATGAGAACCAAGATAGAAATAAATGGTTGATTATGAGTTGAGATGAGAAGGCCTAAAAGCAAAGTTAATTAGTAGCTTCCAATATTGACGTATCAGGGGCCTTAGTGTGCTGATACAGGCTAAAAAAAAATCAATAATTAGTTCATAGTTCAAAGAACATAGTTGAGAATATTTCTCAGGCAGCCACACAACTCTTCAAAGAAGCCTTTTCTAACGCTTATAATTTAAATTAATCATTCTTCATTGTTTTTGTTCACTTTAATGTTCATTTTAAAGTCATCGAGAGAGAGAGAGAAAAGCTCTTGAATATAATAACTTCCACCTCCTCCCAAAGGAACGGCTGAAGTGTTTACCACCTGAGAAGGAGCCAGAGGTAATCAGGTGAGTCAGGGAGCAGCGTGAGTGATCTCTCAGGATGTACTTTCTGATGAAACACCGCTGCGGCTCCCAGAGGCTGTGGCTAGTGACATGATGAGCACAAGTTGTTTGCGTTACATCAGACACGGCTTACATCTGTGCACCTGTAAACAAATATTGACACACGCAGGTACACATGCACAACTACATGTGTTTATCAAATCCTCTTTCTTGTTTTTTATTAGAACTGGATGGAAGAAAGGTAAAAGCTTAGTGGGTAAATATGAGTTAGGGTAAGGGACACATTTTGGAATATTTATGTTGTTTTGGTAGCAAGTAGTAAATGAAAATAATCATATTTTGTCTGGAGCAGTGAAACGAATGGTGCACTTCCCTCGCTTACGACAAGTGGTGCAGAACCAAGCAGAACATCATGTGTTGCACCTTCATGTTCATGCACATCACCAACAAGGCCATGATGTAAAAAATAAAACATTAATCAGAAGCACGCAGCAGCCAATGGCAGCCGGACATGTCAGAGCTCAGGGGACGAGCCTGTTTTTGCATTCCAAATAACTGCCAGTCACTGTACACTGGCAAGGCGTGTTAGCACAATACCAACTGTGTGGTCGCGTCCTTTTGTCTCTTTAGATAACACAACAGCTGATAACTGGACAACTGTGTTTATTGCTTCAATAGAACCAGTATGTCAACTTTACTTTGTCAAACTTACTCTGCCTGTTTTTTGTGGCAGAACATGCCATGATTAACCCTTTAGACACTGTGATTGGATCCACCTTTAAATTACACCAGTTTATTTACAGAGAACAGGAGCAATGTCCTGCATGAATAATACACTTTTATACTTATATGTTAATTCACTATTACAGAAAAAGATGTACTCAAGACAAGAGACCAGAATCAGATCAGATCACATATTTATTAGATATCGCCCTTTGGAGTCCACTGAGCATACGTGACTTTCATGTGGGATGAGATGACTCCGATTTCTGAAGGTGCTGTTTTACAACATTTATAATAGTCGACAACTCTGCCATGGCTCCTTTACCTGCAATAAAAGACATGTCAGATAATTACGCAAATGCATGACAATATATAATATTTGGTCAACGGTTGTATGGAGTGTGTGTGTGGTGGATGGTGTCATAGATAAATAACGCTAACAAAATAAGAGAGATCGAGGGGACGAAGTTTCAAAGTTAAAGACTTATATTATCACTTAAGTAATAAGCAACCCAAAAGCCTGAGCTGGTTTGCAAAGAGCCCCTATCCTTGGCTCAGGCTACACCTTATATCTCCTACTTTGTGGATCCATCTTCGATATGTTGTCATATCATATTAAGCCTTTTTCACTTTGGTTGGACACATGTTTATCTTTGGCCTCTGTGAAATGTATACATAGGTTCTTTTGTTTAAGATTGGTCCTGAGAGTGGAACTATTGGTGGCACAAAACATCTAAGGTTTATAGATATAGGTAAGTGAGTCACTCTTTGGTGATTCAGTGCTTTTGCTACACTTATTTCATTCATATACCATATACTGATTATACTTTTTTGTAAATGTCTCCCATAATAGCTGGTTTAAGCAGCCTCACCTGGCCTGAGTCAGACTGATTAGACTCTGGGGCTGGTACACCTGTGGTGCATGAGGCATGTGGTGTGAAAAAAAAAATCAACCCCACACACTTTATGGGAGAAATGTACATTTAATGATAATATGTAGTTATTATCTTGCTAATATGCTATATGAATCTAATACGTGTGGAAAAACACTGAGCAATCAAAGGTTCACTTATATGGCCCAGAGCCATTTTGTTCCACAAGTACGTTTAAACTAGCAGGGCCATACTATAGTAATGTGCAGAATATTCTGTTCTTAAGGATGAGCGACAGGTCACGTACATAACAACACCATGTATGGAGGCGATGGTACCGCAGAGCACCAGATGTGGAAGTTTGTTTTTGCTGAGGATGAGATGACATGATTTATGGATGTATAGAGTGGAGCATAAAAGCCACAGACGCGTAGGAGTAGTTAGTTCTTTTGCAAATCAACTCGGTCTTTGTGGTTACTTGTTCACAAGTGATAATAAAATCTTTATCATTCAAACCATTGGCTTTCTCAACCTCTCTTATTTGTGTTATATGAGGTTTATCCACGACAACTTCACATACAGTGTGGAGTTGACCCTGCCCAGCCCCAGAGACAAATAAGTCGGACTCCAGGCCAGGCCAGGCTGCTCAAACCAGCTATCCACCACACACAGACTCCACAGGTTGACTGTTTTGGTTCAGTAAAAGGATTTGTTTTGGTGACTAACCAAGTATGACTAACCAAGTGCCGCGTCACTAGAACTGTGACCTTTATCACTCCTTCTCACGAATGAACATGCATAGAATGCCGGGATAGGAGTCAAGGCACAACAAAGCCAAGTAGAGGGTGACAATAGATAACTCTCACTGGAGGGTGACTGTAGATAACCCTGATTTGGGAAAAATAATAGTAAAGCCACAGGAGTCATGGATAAGGCCTCAGACGTCATATCTTATGGTCTGTAGAGACTAACCAACCGATGACATCCACTTCTGGTACCAATGGGTATCAACAAGGGAGCATCTACTAGACTCATTATTTGTCTACCGTGTATTCTACAACGGTATAGACGGTACAAAGGCTATTCTTTCAATCCACAGTAACATTATCAGGGTCCAAACACCAGCCAATGGCATATAGATTTGATCATTTGGCAGATACAAACATTTAGGGTTACATATTAATACAATTGCTTGGCCGGTAAAAGTTCCACTCTGGCAGGTAAAACACACAAAATTCATTAAGTTAATTTTGGACCCTTAACATTACGCTGGATTATTTTTACAAAACAGAGTATTTGGTATACCCACACTGCCTCTGATAGGTGGTTTTATACGACCTACTTACGATAACAATATATTCTAATATATTTGTTGCCATTATCACAATCATCCGTTTATACTGTATTCTTTACTATGAAAGTGTTCCTTTCTGTGTGTAATGGTCCTTGTTATGATTAGGGTTTGTGGTCTACACTAACATTTTGTATTACAATTCACAGCACACCTAGCCTTGCCTCATGACACATCAATGTGCCGTGAGGCAAGCCAAGGTGAAGTTTGCTGGAATCCGGGTGCGCTTTGGCCCAACTCCAGAGATGGTCCATCGGGCATGACCTGGCGTGTTTAAACTGGTAATGGAAACACAAATCAGTCAATAGTGAGCTAGTGAAAGATGTATACATATTTTTTTGACAAATCATGCAACTGCCTATCTGATTTCTATGAGCCCCTATCCATTACCCCTTTTCCACCAAGGCAGATTGAGAGCCGGTGTCGTGGAGAAAACCACATCTAACACTTAAACTGAAGAAGAGAGGTTCGAGAGAGTCAAGGTCTGAAGATGTAAGACTTTATTATCACTTGCAGGAAGTAACAACAAAATCTGAGTTGGTTTGCAAAAGAACTGAGGAGCCGCTCACAGACCCCTTCTTTTAACCTCATACAATGTAAGGAATCCATGTCTGCAGAATTTGACACCAGTTGACATTAACAAACCTTCCCACCTGCTCGCAGGCCATAAAAAGACTTGTTCTTGCCTATTAATCTTTAGACTGGAACCCCCTGTCTTTGCTGACCCGTTTCATCCACACTTACTTCATTCATATATCATATGGGCAAGATAATGAATGTTCTTTCTTATTTAATGGTAGAATATAATGAACATATTTCTTTTAAATGTATAGTAAACAACTAGTAAATTTCTCCCATACCGGCTCAGAGCAAGTTCCTAACGTTTCAACAGCCAAAAAACTGGCTCTCGGCCAGGAAAACTGGTTCCAGGCACCAACTCTTTGCTGGAACTGTGATGAACGAGACTAACTAAAGCTTGAAGTTGCCACTAGTGTTGGGAAATGGGTATGGGAAAGCGGAGACGGTGACGTAATGACGTAATGACGTAATGACGTGGCTCTCTTTTCTGTGGAAAAGCAAACCGGTTCTCAGAAGGTTCGCAAGTTGAACCAACTGCGAATCAGCACTAGCACCAGCCGGGCTCTAGAACTCGGTTTGTGTTGGTGGAAATCTGGCATTCTCCTGTGTGTGAAATAATGTGAAGATTGCTCATAACATATCATAGTAATAATATGTGCCTGAGCCTCAAAAAGGTTGAGAACGACTACTCTACTCTACAGTGCAACCCTCTCAATGATGTTTAGAGATTTGGGGAGTTACGGGCTGAGGAGGAACAACAGCAGCATGTGGAGGATTACCATGCTCTTCAACATGTTCTGGTACCACTGTTCGGAGATGCTTGATTACCAGTCTTATCTCAAGAGGACGTTAACAAGAAAACGTTATTGTGTCATTATGGCACATGCACAGAAGATTGTTCCCCAACAATGTGGGTTATTTTGTAGTCCCATACAGATCATTCATTTGTTATAATCAAATACATTAAAAGGACAACTATAATCGTGTCACAAGAATAAAAATAATAAATCAGATGGCATGGGGAAATGTAGGGAACACCTGGCCGGTGAGCCAGGGACCGCCAGGGCGAAAGGGAGGCCACAACATGGACACCAAGGTTTCCGGAAAGATGGGAGATGTTCAAGGTCACAATGTTTTTTGAGAGAAACACGGAAACTGGTCAGGCTGATATGAAACAGAGTGTGATGAAAAGTATAATGGTGTATTAAAACGTGTGAGTGAAATCAGGTGAATAACTTGACATATTTTTGAAAAAACTCAGAAGTTGCTAAGCTCCACCAATTGGGAGGGGTATCAACACTAAAGATGATGTTTGTTGTTTTTGCTTTGGTTTTTCCATGGACTAACTCGGTTTATTGTAATCTGTGTGATTCTAAGTAAACCTATTTGATTGAAGCCCTTCTCTCATTGTGTGTATAATTTCTGTATAGCTTACAGATAACCGTATAGCAAAAGGTACTTACTCTGTTTTGCTATACGGTCCATATGGGACTGCAAAATAACATACCACCAACAACTATTGATACCTTAACAAATCTTTAAACCTCCTGGATAAGGAAATGACCTTGTATGTCACTGCAAAACATCTTGAGTCTCCACAGACAATAGAACATGTGTGGACATGTCCCCATGCCTCCAGGAAATGATGTGAACGATATTGCCCCATACAATACCCACTTGTGCTGTTAGACCAATATCCGGTTGCCATAAACAGATGTCGCATTAAAAAGGAAACGGAGAAAAAACTGAAGTTTTGACCAGGAAATTATTCTGGAAAACAGGAGGGTTTGTTTACTACTGGCGTCATTAAACCCCATGAGGGCCTTTTGGAGCACCACCTTTCTGCTTGTGTAATTATGATAATGCAAAGAAAATATACAGTTGCCCTGGCTTAATAAATATACTTATTAATAAATAATTATGATATAATATAATAATATACTTATGAATACTGATTAGTAGAGTTTTAATTGGGAAGTAGAATTGTTAAAACGGATAACTCATGAGCTATTTGAGAGGGAATGTTTTCATCCGGCCATCATTCCCTGTGAAATCTGTGCAATGCATGAGTGTGACTTTGCGAGCAAGCTTTTTTGTTTATACATTTTGCACTTTGCAGAGAAAGTCGTGAGCATGTTTTATTGCGTGTGTGTTTATGAATGAGCCCCCTGGCAGTCCCAAGGTCATATATCAGGAGAACATTTCTTTCAATCACATCCATAAAGGGTGTCACAAAGTGCCTTTGTAACAACAAAGCTACCAACTTTATAAGTAAAAAACATCTTCATTCCTAAGAAAGAGGGGGGGGGGCTGCAAGTCTTCTTAACAACTGAACCCGTCAAGGGCCGTCAACTAGGTTCACGTTACCGTGACCAAGGAATGTGTCAGAAAAGTCTGGGGGACAAAAATAACTACAACAACAAGACTAACTAGAGTCGCAATCCTATCATCTAAATCACATGAATGTAAGGGGTGGAACTTTATTGAATAATAACACACACACACACATACATACAAACCTTCATCTCCACACACTAGTTTCTTGGCAATGCAGGGGATTTCCACATATCCAAAGTCTTTGAGGCTGGCTATTTGCCGGGCTGTGATTGGGTGTTTCCACATTGCTGTGTTCATGGCAGGGCAGAAGAGCAGAGGCCGGGAGTTATCCCACGCTCTCACCACACATGTCTGCCAATTCAAAATGAAGATATTATATATTCATCATCCATTTTATCTCTCAGGTGATTAATGATTCAGGTGTATAATTACATTTTCTGTAGAACCTCTCACATCCAGTGTAAAACATCATAGGTATCTGCAGGTTTCCACCAGTTCAATTCAAGACTTTTTAATACCTTTTTAATACCAATACAATGGTCAACACATTTATTTATTCTTTTTCCACTCCTGACAGTCGTAAAACATATTCAAAACCTATGCAAATTATATTTAAAGGCCAAGATAAACGTAAGTCAGAGGGCTATTTGATTCCTCATATTTACATATTTCTGGTAAAAACAAAAAGCTAGGGAGGGGCTTGTCAAGCATTTTCATTTTCATTGGAATTAGTGAACGCCTCTGAGTGCAGGATGAGTCATCAAACATTTGAAACCATTTTACAGGAAGAGGAAAGACAGGGATTTTGATGTAAACATCATTAAAAAATGAATGTATTTACATATATTTGGAATATAATCAGAGATAAATGAACACTGGGAAAATGTATTTCTCATTGCATGGGGCCTTTAAGACTGTTTAATACTTGTAATACCCCCTGTCATGGGTCTTACCAGTAGATTGTCACAGATGCCACTGGCAATTTTCCCAAGTGTATTGGCATCTAGTGGAGCGATCACAAACAGGTCTGCCCAGCGCCTGAGCTCAATGTGCAGTACTGGGTCAGAGCGCTGCGTCCATAGCTATCATAGAGAGAAAGTCATTATGGCTACAATAGATCTGACCTCTATCGATTAATAATTGTCCTTTTATCATCCAATAAAGCCGTATTTACCTCCCACTCATCGCTGTCTGTGTAGACCTTCACTGTGACCTCCGCCAGGTCATAGAAGTGATGAGCATGCTCGGTCGTAACCACTCTCACGTCCACCTGCAGCCCAGCACAGGAACATATGTCATATCAGATTTTTTGGGGTGGGGTGGGGTTGATTTCTAGGTTGACCATCATTCAATCTTTACAAGTAGATGCTAGTTAGTTGGTAATTCTGGTTAGACTAACTATTACTTTCAGATTAAGAACCAGTTATAATATCTGGTTTTTGCATTGTTCTCCTTAGTAAAGCTCTTGGTTGACTTGTTTTGCCTGTAAGACATCAGCTTATCTACTTTCTGCAACTAACACGGTACAACAGCTCCACCTAGCGGCCCAGCGATGTCACGTCAGTTACATTAACGCAGGAACGTATTTCGTGTTTTTTAGGCGCACGGCTTTGAGGATTCACATCATAGAAATAAACCTATAGTCTTATTTAGTTTAATGTCATCTTACCCCTGGTAATTCCAGAAGTTGGGAGACCAAAAGAGGCAACTTCAGAGCCGCGACGCTGCCTGTCACACCAACAAGCACGCGGAATTGACTACTTCCGGTCAACAAATCAAATTTGGGGGACGTAAGACACACGCCAGTCTGCATATTAGTGGTGGTACGACTGTAGAATAAAAATTGTTTGGTTTGCTTCAACACCAAATACACCAAATCCAGTACAGTGCAAGAACCATACGCCAATAACTCACTCCTGTATTTTGTGGCTTTTGGTCCTCGCTACTTCCGTCAACACTGACGGCCAGCCAATCAGGAAACGAAGAGCGACGTCGGCTCACGAAGCGTCAGCACGTCGGGAGTTAGCGCATGCGCACTTGAATGTTCCGGCTAGGCGAGTTTTTCCAGATCCATTTACCCACGGAGTAGAGGCCGTTTTAGAAAGCAGGTTCAACAAACTCTGAGTTAAAACCTTAACTTTAGGTTGACCAACTCTGAGCTGTCAAACTCTGAGTTTTCGTTTTCAGAACAGGTGATAACATTTAGTTCAATCAACTGAGGTAACCCTGAGTGAAGCTCGTGCATGAGGATATAAAAAGCCCTCAACAATGGCGCCCAGATAACATGATTCACCATGGCAACAAAGAAACCTCGATCCTCCTACTTCTCCTCAGGGGAGTTGGAAATATTAATGACCGCATATGCAGAAAGTGAGCATATATTATTAAATAAAAGCAATAGTGTGGCAGCAGCAAAAGAGCGGGAGCTCGCGTGGCGGAAAATTGCTGACCGAGTCAATGCGTGAGTATTAATTGGAGAAAAAAATAAATGTTTTGTCTTGTGTTGATGGTCCACTTATTCAACAGTTATATTCCATATGTGTGTTTGTGCGCACAGGTGCAACCCACCAACAGGCACCAAACGGACTTGGAATCAACTAAAGATGAAATATAAAAATATAGTTCAATCAGGTAAGGTATAATTTAAGTACAAGCAATTGTGGTGTTGTTTAGCCTGCCCTCAATAAACAGCATTTAGTGGCTGCATTCAACATGTGATAGATATATTTAAGTACTTGGGGAAATCTGCTAAACAAAGACAAATCCCAACACTGCCAGTATTTAATATTGTCTATATGAAAGCAACACCTCTCTCCAAAGTATCCAAATTTGTGTTTTCTGGATATGTTTAATTTTGTCCTCCATTATAGCCAACAGAAAAAAGGCGGCCCTCAAAAAAACAGGTGGCGGTCCACCGCTGCCACCGCCTCTCACAGAGGCTGAGGAGACGGCCCTCGGTCAGAGCAGCGGGCGACCCGTTGCTGAGGGCATCTCTGGGGGGAGCCAATCGGACCCAGCCCCGCTCCAGGACACAGGGGCCTACATAACGTGTAAGTTAGGAATGGCGTGTACATTCATCCTTTTTCCTAGTGTTCGCTCAGTAATGGCCACCCATTCATCTTAGACACAACTTGGCACACTGATTTTTTTTCTTGTAGCAGTAGGCTACAGTTCTTTGTAATTGGCTGCTGTTGCTTTCAGATATCAATCTATTTTAAGGTGACTCAGTGTTGGAAAAATTGTGATGGGACCTGCACACTATTGTAAAAATGTTTTAAATTAGGTGGGGCACTTTTCTGGGTAATCATCAACTGTCTAATCTTCATTTTCTACCAGTTACTGATGGTGTAATCCGTCTCATCAATCCTTCTGCCATAACAGACCTCCATGCTGGTGTAAGTACTCTTAATATTTCACAGATTTGTCATAATGGGTAGAATATAACACAAACATTATGTTTCATTACAGGACAATGATGAAGACACTGTATCAGCTGCCATAAAGAGGGAAGATGTAGAGACGCCTGTTGAGGTTTACACCTTTTTTTTTTTTTAATAACTTTGGTTTCAGTTAATGGTATTGTTCCATAATACAACTTGCAACTTATTTCTCTCCAACAGAGCAAAATTGAAAATGGAAATTACAATGTGGAAGAAGGTCCATCAACCTCCACAGAACAGCTTACCTCCTCCACAGAACAGCTTACCTCAGTAAGATGTTGTTCAGCATTGACCCACAACTTACAATGACACCAAGTACACATGGCACTGTGAAATTCAATGTCATTTCTGTTCCTATAGCTCCCTGTAAAACAACTCTACAAGGTATATTTACAATCACAAATCGACAAATCAAATCTAGAAATGGAACATATAAGGCTGCAGATGACCAAGACAAAAATGGAAATGCAACTGCTGGACCATCAGTTAAAGGTGGGTGACGTGCCCACAGGTGGATGATTTTTAATTGTTTCAACAACAAACGATTAACAACTGTACAACATTTGTCCTTCTAGGAAATAAAGAAGACTTCATAAAATGAGAGGCATATTGTTGTTCTTTGACACTGGGGAGGTGATGGGTCAATTAGAAATGATTGAAGCATATCACGTCTCTAACAGCGCTTCCATCTCGTGCATCAGCAATCAGCAGGGGGGTCAGGATTATTATCTGGATCATTGGGGGAAAGAGTAGGACATTGTTCTCCTCTAATAGTGGCAATGTTGTGGAGAACCACACATGCCACTATAATGTCACAAGCCCTTTCTGGGGTGACTCTGAGCCTACGAAGGCACTGGAACCGGGCCTTGAGTATCCTGATGGTCATCTCCACTCTGGCTCCTGTCCTGCAGTGAGCCAAGTTGTAGTGTTGCTGTGGGTCAGGGCAGGCTCAGGGTAAAGGGTAAGGGGTCAGCAGATAGCCCTGGTAGGGGTACCCTCTGTCTCCGAGTAAGTAACCATCGAACTCTCCTATGATAATACAAGATACAGTTTAATGTTTCAGTTGCAATAGGAGGAAACAAAATATTGATCATAGGATATAGCTATATACTGTATATGAACTCACCACGGGCAAATCTGGCACTCAGGACTCACAAAACACTTGTGAGTCATGCACCCAGGTAAGACCCAGGCCATTTCCATTCCACATTGTTTATCATGTGGGCTGCATCACATATGATCTTCTCAGTGGAGAGCCAACAGTAATTAGCTGTATAGTGAAGTATATTTAATTTTGAATGTTAAAGGCTACTATTTAGGCCTACCTATACATTGATGCTGTGGACAGACCTATTCAAATAATCTCCTTCATTTATTGAAGGAGCTATGATGGGGAATGTGAGTGCAATCTATGCAACCAATCACACCTGGAAACCCTAAAATATATCAAATTGACTGATAAGTGCTTCAAGTCTCAAAGCTTTATGACATAAATTAATTATTGCTTGGACTGATGTAGTATATTCTTCTCGACTGCCAGAATACTGGTTTGTGGATGATGAAATGATGGAGGTCCGCTCCCAAAAGTGTCTGAGTAAATAACTATATATTTAACAGAGAACACAAGCGGGATGACATTCTATGCATCTGAATGGTGGCCGAATCTTCTCCGAATCTGTGTCCGAATCCCCCAATGGGGTCCGAAAACCTGAATCCTCTCTAATGCACACACTTCTTAGAGGCCTGAGCCAGACCATACCATACTTAGCTCATTTCCGAGGGCTGAAACTGCCCTCCCTGTCTAGCACATAACGTTTAGATTTTATGACCAAGATAACCCCAAAGTCCCAGGACATGGGAGAGAGCTTTTAACATAAACAATTAGCACTTAGGGATGTCTGTTTGTCTCCTTTAATTTACACCGTTAGCATTTAGGTTTATCTATATGTTTCTAAGTTGTAAGAGGACACCTCTGTGTTCCTCCTAGAGCAGAAGCATTCTTTGTGTAAAGGATGAGTGAATATGATGAACAAAAGTAATAACAACCTGTAACAGAAAATACACTATACTGATACCTGCAATTCTGTGGAAGTCTTCTTTGTGAGGTGTGGTGGCTCTGTGACTTGGGAATAGTATAGTATTATACTATAATACTACACACGTGTATAGTAGTTTCAGTGCAAGTGTCACATTTCGGACAGCCAGACAGACAGTTGTCTTGGACACATGCTCTGCATCACCAAGGTTATATACAAAAAACTGCTGTTGGCAAAAAATGAAGTGCAATACAAAGAATTTGTGAACGATGTGAGGGCTGAGAATATTGTTTATGATGATGCAAAGAAATGGAAACGCTCAAACAGGTACTCATCGGGGAATGATAAAACATTCATCGGGGTCTAATAATCCAGGACACGACATGTCTGCCACTGCCTTCAGTCTGCAGGCTTCAGCTTAAGAGCAGGAGAAACTCAGGGTTAGTTGAAGAAAACCAGTGAGCAGGTTAGGTATGTTGATGTTAGGTAAGCTGAACTGGCTTTGAAACCGAAAAACCAGAGTTTCCCTCATCTCCGGGTTAACTGCAAAAAGCATTCGATACCGTGAACCACGATATTTTGATTTCTAAATTGCAGTGCATGGGTTTTAGCAGCTCAGCACTCAAATGGTTCTCTTCTTACCTAACAGATAGGACACAGGTTTGCGATGTAGAGGGGACCCTCTCTGATCCACAGAGTATAGCATGTGGGGAAGTTGGCAAAATCAAATACTTTAAAAGTGATGTGTAATGGGTCTGAAATTGTGTCTAAATCAAATGTCACATATCTGGGTCTAACATTGGATCAATCACTTAGTGGTGAATCTATTGCAGAAAAAGTTTTAGACAAATGTGCCTGTAAATTGAAGTTCTTATATCGCAAGACAAAGCTTTTAGATTTTTCTGTAAAGAAATGATTGGTACAAACTCTGATTCAATGTCATGTGGATTGTGCCTGCTCTGCGTGGTTTTCTGGTTTGACTGTGAAACTTAAGAACAAATTCAAAGTGCTGCAAAACAATGTCATTCGGTAGGGAGACCAGGGACAGTTGTAACACTTTTTGCAATTTTTAGCAATACATCAAAAACCATTTACACTGGAATAACCAATTTGTTATATTGTTATATTATAAACTTCAATCTGTCAGCTGCTGAAATAATGTATTTAAGTGGCTTTATGAATATATGTAGGGGGTTGCAAAATTGCTTTTAATAAAGTCTTTCCACTGTTACAACCGTCCCAGTGTACAGGGACGGTTGTAACACGTGTCAGGGACGGTTGTAACGTCTAAAATACACATAATGAATCAATCATATAATACCATATCGGTGAGTGCTGGAGTCTCAGTCCAGGCACCGTTTACCAGGTAGAGCCCGGTTAGGTCCGTTAGCGCCATTAGCGCGGCAGCAGCGCCACAAGTACCTGTGTAGTGCGTAGCCTACGTGTGTCTCTGTTGTTAAAGTTAATCGTTACTTTGAGACTCATTTTAACAATCGGGAGTCATGTCAACATGACGTCACGCGCGTCTTTTCTGGTCCGTCGTCATGGAAACATGAAGCCCTGCCAGTGGTGCGGCGTTTGGACCAGAGTGAAAACAAACGAAACGACACATCACTGTATACCACCAGTAGCCTATATATAACTTAAATTACGTAAATAACTTACGTCGTAAGTTACGTAAGTTACGTAAATAACTTACGTAATTTGCGTAAGTTACGTTATTTACGTAATTTACGTAAGTTACGCAAATTACGTAAGTTATTTACGTAATTTACGTAAGTTACGCAATTTACGTAAATAACGTAACTTACGTAAATAACTTACGTAATTTAACTTACGTAATTTAATTTACGTAAAGTTACGCAATTTACGTAACTTACGTAAATTAAATTACGTAAGTTAAATTACGTAAGTTATTTACGCAATTTACGTAAGTTACGTAAATTGCGTAACTTTACGTAAGTTAAATTACGTAAGTTATTTACGCAATTTACGTAAGTTACGTAAATTGCGTAAATAACTTACGTAATTTAACTTACGTAATTTAATTTACGTAAGTTACGTAAATTGCGTAAATAACTTACGTAATTTAACTTACGTAATTTAATTTACGTAAGTTACGTAAATTGCGTAAATAACTTACGTAAATTGCGTAAATAACTTACGTAATTTAATTTACGTAATTTAATTTACGTAAGTTACGTAAATTGCGTAACTTTACGTAAATTAAAGTTATTTACGCAATTTACGTACGTTACGCAATTTACGTAACTTACGTAAATTAAATTACGTAAGTTAAATTACGTAAGTTATTTACGCAATTTACGTAACTTACGTAAATTGCGTAAATGACTTACGTAATTTAACTTACGTAATTTAATTTACGTAAGTTACGTAAATTGCGTAACTTTACGTAAATTAAATTACGTAAGTTAAATTACGTAAGTTATTTACGCAATTTACGTAAGTTATGCAATTTACGTAAAGTTACGCAATTTACGTAACTTACGAAAATTGCGTAACTTACGTAATTTAACTTCATACAAACAAAAGTATAATGGTGGTGATATCACAAAACATAATGTCGGGAAGAAGATGGAGATTGGAGGCTGGAGTTTTTTTTCTATTTTTTTGTTCGGTCGCCAAGGGATACGTGCCCAAACAAGCTCCTTTGATTGGCCAAAATGGTTGTCGATCTCTGAGCAGTTACCCGCCCCTGGCGCTACAGGTGCACAAGTCACTTTTGCTCCACATTTCACTGAGGTGTGGTGCCAAAGTGAGAGCGCGAGGAGCCATTTGTCATTTGTGAGCGAAAAAACGGCATTTGAGACTCGTAGCGGCAGATTCAAGTAGTAGTAGTAAGTTGACTACAACTGTATCCAAGAACATTTTTTTTATTTGTGAGAAAATATTCTACAGGTGTGCAACTCTGTCCATGACTTCAAACTGATACAGGTGTGTGAATGTGTTTTGCACCATATTCACTGCAGCACTGTAGCAAAAATGAGCGTATGCATTTCTTAATTTGTGATTTGTAGAATAGGATTTGTGCACCTGCAATGGAAAATCTGAGGAGGTAACTAATTGTTGTTGTTTGTGGGAGAGCAAACAAAATTCTACAAGTTTGCAACTCCTAAAGCATTTTTCTCTGTGACTTTAAATTTACTTATACACATGTGGGACTTTATATTTTTATTTTCTACAATTACAAATTCCACTGTCACAGGTGCTCATTTTTTTTTTGCTCCAAGAATACCTTCATATTTATGTCGTCCATTCTTTTCACACTTGCTTACAGTCTTCAATGAAATGGTTTGATTTAAATCTTCTGAGTAGTCATGTTTCCGGTCTGTATGGATCGTGAAGTGTTATCTGATGTGCTAGTCATTTCCTATGAGAAATTGAGAAGTTGTCGTAATTCAGTTCATACACAAATGAAATCCGTTTAGTTTTTATACTGTAGCACAACCTATTTTGTAATTTTCCAAATGAATTTCCACAAACAATAAGGCTTTTTCTGAGAAATATGTATACATTCATGGAATCCTTGTAATGGATTGCATAGGGGTTTTCATTTGCATTATTTTGTGACTTTTCCTTCCATTCCTTACGTATGCAACTACTCAGAATAGCCTTTTAGTTTAATGGTATTTTAATCTTAGGGATGGGTCTTGACCTTTACTCCCTTATTTATCTCCTTATTTCCAATTAATTCCAATTTCCAATTAATTTTGGTTAAGCTTTAATCTGCACATTGTAACACACATTGATCTGTGGATTAAATTTAATTCTGAGTAATGTACACCATATATTTTAATCAATTTTGTTTGTACTATTGCGGATAATTATTTATTGAACCTAGAAATGTCTGCTACATGTTAATCATTACTACAGTAATTACAAATGGCAACTTTATTAATAAATTCCCAAGTTTGTTAGAGACGGTAATTAAACAACATAACTCACAAATAAAAATGCAGTCTTATGCAGTCTCATGAAAAGGTACTATAAACACTAAAAAAATATGTACATGCTACCATTTAAGAAAACATGGTCTCGCACATCCACAAATATGTGCATGTGCCAATACTGAGTCTGTACTCTATTTGCAGCCATCTACTTGACTCTCCATATTGTTAGCCATTTCCGTCAATACTGGTTTAACAGAAGATACACAAGGAGCTGTGTGTCTTAACTTGGCAGCCATTTTGGAGCACAGCCCCACATGAAGTGCTGATTTTTTTTTTTTTAAGAGTCATTAGTTATTTCGCAACTGGACTGCGCTGCCCCTCAGCTTGAGAAGTCGGTGTGCATCGGTGCAATGTTTTGGTCGAAGGCAGCATACTGGGAGTCCCCGGCACTGGCCAGCTTGAGCTGCTTGGCGGCGTGGGAGAGCTGGAAGGCGGCGTCGGGGTGGGCCGAGTCTGGAAGCAGAGTGCACTCCCTCTCCAGGAGATCCCCCACTCCCTTCAGGAGCTCGCGGAAACCGAAGGCCAACGCAGCCTTCCGCAGGCGGTTCAGCTCCTGGCGGGTAGACAGGCAAATATTTACATTAAAACCAAATGACAGGAAACCAGCGCGACTGCATTTCTGAAGGACAGCCCGGCAGAGTGGCTTTTCAAGAGCATTCACCTTATAGAAGGTTTGGGTCTTCTCCGGAAGCTTCCGAGCATTTCTCAGGATCTTCTGCACGTCAGTCTGTGGAGGAGGAACGCATGCCACAGCAATGTGAGCAACATGCGTGAAGAACAGCAAATACAATCCACTTATACATCCATAAAATGAAATCCTCAATTGTTAAATGATTGTAAACATGTAACCTTGATGGATGTATGAGGCATTTTACCTGTAATCCACTAGCCTTGATCCACACGGTAACATTCTGGGCATAGCTTCGTTTAATCTGGGGTTGGACTGGGAATGGACTCTTACTGTCGTCCTCCCCATAGGGGTTTTCAATAGCCTCTGAAAGAGCAGCACCAATAATCAACTACAACTATGCCAGTGTTGTAGACGTGCATAGGCTTATTGTTTTGTTAATGCAAAAACATTGACATGAATGTGTTTTTTTTTATTGCGTTATGTAAATTACCAGATATTGGCCCCAGTTGCGAGACCTTGCCCAGCCAAGGCAAAGGCTCTGGGCCAGGCTCAAACAGAGATACCATGAGATTGGACTTCTTCTTGCTGTCTGCTTGGGAGTACAGCATGCCATACCAGTCTGGCCTGGGGAACAGATGAGCAGTTGACAGGTCATTCATTTTAACAATAGCCTAATGCAATTCCAATGCAGTTGTCTAGCATTAAAAGGTAAAATATGCAAGGAAACTGCTCCTCACTCCTCCCTCTCCACCCTCAAAAAGGGAGGCTTGCTGAAAACATTCACCTGGATTCCTAAGGTCTACATTGCATATTGTACCTTAAAAGTATGGGCATGTAAGTTATTGCCCTTTATGAGTCAGACAGACCAGGGTCTTATGAGTTGTTATTAAGGGCACATTAGGTGTAAAGCCACTCACCCCAGCTGGACCAGTGCCACCATGCCCTCCACCTTTAAACTGCCGTGTAAAAGGACACAGAAGTTTGGACTCTTTCCTGCCATTTGACTTGCGGAAACCTCCTCCTCAGGCTCCTCTGCAGCTCCTGTCCCAACATCATCCACCTCTGGAGAACAAAACAGTCTCATTTGTAACCGTTTTACAATTGCGTGTGCACACGTAATGGAAGGTTTTCTAAAGCACAATACAGTCACTTACAATTACAACATTTTTTTTTTAGCCAATTAGGCTAAACGCCTTCATCCGTTGCGACGCACAGTGAATTCAGAGGTCATTCATCAGCAGGTAGGGGTAAGAAATCTTGCATGAGGATGCCTACAGGTTAACCCAGAACCTTTGGCTGGGAGTTGACCACCCTCCTACACGGTTCAAAAGAAGAAATGCAAACCTTTGTTTACGGCGATGGGCAGTACCAAGTGTCGGGATGTGACAGGGGGGCTTGAAATGTCACCTATCTCAATGAATCCCACAATCTCCAAGTCTGCAATAAGTGAAACGGGGGAAATCAGTTAAGCCTTCTACATAGTTGACGTGAACCTAGCATATACACGTGCTGCTAGAGGACTGGGTACCTGTGTTGACCACCCTGGGCATTGGGTCCACTTCGTCATCCACCACCACAGGCTCCGGCCGAGGGAACACCTGCACATCTGAGGACAGGTTCCCGCAGCGCAGAACCGCATGGAAGGGGGAGTACGCCTGCTCTATGAGCCTCCTGCACACACACAAACACACTTTTTTTCTCTAAAATGTCATGTCAAACATGTATAATGTTTTTATTAATTAATAATGATTATTAAATCATTTTAAGGTACTAAGGTACTTCTACTGGTGGTTACAAAATAGTAGTTACACTATTATTATTATTATTATTACATCTAACAAGTATAATTATTTACAATCAGATCCAAAGAAACATAAAATATAAAATGCATAGTCTTGTTTTACCCAAACATGGCCTGTACACTCTTCAAACACAGTGGCCCATCCATTGTGAAGATCTGCCCTTCACCTCCACTGAGACGCAGCAGCTCCTCCAAGTTGTCCATAGCGTCAGTTGTCTGCAACTGGCAGTACAATAGATCATATAACATTATTATAAATCATATTATATGTACATGATATTACACCAACCTCAGAAGCAACACTATTACACCATGACAGTCACAATAAGTAAATATTATGTTGCAACAAATATGTCGCATGAATTAATGAATCTATTCAATATGTGAGCAAAAGGCAACAGTGTAAAGTAGTTAATAAGTAAGATGTAATTACTATGTTACTATTGTCATTTGAGGAAAGATGTGACTAAGTGGGATGGATGGATGGATGGACTGGATACCTCCTCTGCGTTGGCAACACACATGATGAACATCTTGGTAGGAAAAGGAAACGGGAGGGGGAACTTTTTGTCGTCTGCACGCTGTTTCAGTGTTTGGAGGGAATGACGTAGGGAACCCTTCCCAATACCAAGAGAGCCATCTGTCACCAGCACCACCTACACACAATGACAGAACAGCTCACACCCACTAGCCACCAACATAACAGTACCTCCGCCCCAAGTCAGTCAAACAACAACTACAACAAACTCATTTGGAATTGTGATTAAAAGTGAATGAAAAGACAATAGCGATACCTGACACGGACAGGAGCTGCCCCATTCCTGCTGCACCACGTTGCTCACTCCGTTGAGGGCTGACTCAATGCACGTCTTGTCATAGTCTTCCAGGTTACTCAGCGCCTCCTGCACAATAAACAGAAGAAATCGAACAAATACTGACTTTAGTAACCCTACCCCAACCCTAACCCTTAACCCCAACCCTACCCTAACCCTCTAACCCTAACCCTCTAACCCTAACCCTGCCCCTAAACCCTACCCCAACCCTCTAACCCTAAGCACCAGTGGCCCTTGTGCCTTACCTGCAGCGTGTTGTAGTCCCTGGTGAAGGGCACCAGCAGCTCCCAGAGGGAGGAGAAGGCCACCAGGGAGGTGAACTCCAGGCGGTAGTTGGCGGCCATGTGCTCCAGCAGCATGGTGAGGCCGTGCACTGCCAGGTGCTTCCGCTGCAGCTCCTCGCTGCCCTCCTGGGACACCGGACGGGTCATGGAGAGGGACACGTCCATCACCACCACGGTGGGCATGGCGGAGACCCTGGAGATAGCAACCCCGCAATGTACCCTGGACTGAAGACAAAAAAAACGTAATATAGTATGAATAGATTTTTTTTTGTTTTAAACTGAAATATAGTTGTAGCATTTTGTATGGCTTCCTCTCCAAATGTGAGCGGTTGTTTAAAGTGCACTGCAGCCTGCAGGTCACAGGAGTTTTACGCGTATGTTATATTAAGCTTATAACATGAACCATGTTAGCTATTCGCAACACATAAGAAACACATAAGACATAAGGAAAGCCGTGAGAAGTGCGATGAGGGCAACGTTTAAAGTAGGTGACACCACAACAATAACTCACCTTCTGCTGGGTTTCCTGTGGAGAGGACGAGACTGAGGAGGTTGTAATCCTAACACTGGCTAGCCAATGTGGCTAACTATAGATTGCATTATGCAGTGAGTATAGCACAAAAGACTATTATATTGATATGGACGACAACTTTACTGCAGTTCTGAATTTAGAAACTATTGTTTTATTCAATCGCGACAAAGCGTCATACATGCCTATCGTCTTTTCGATAATTTGTGATGTGCAACGCGTATTGCGTCCGGGTGAAACAAGTGCTGAATGAGTAAAGGGCTACTTTGCAACCCGCGTTTATTATTCAGAAAACGTGTTCAGTTGTAAATTAATGCACATTTCTCATTATTGAATTACTGTAATCACTGACGCATAGTTTATTACATTTCTTGTTCCCAAAGTCAAAACAGAACTGGGGAAGAAAGTTGACTGATGTTAACTTCAAAACATAGTAAACCTGAACGATTTTTGAAACTATGGCGAAATCTTGAGTCCAGGTTGTCTGTGTGCAAATGTTTTATCTGATCATTTTAATGTTACTCACATTTATGTCAATTTGTTATTGAAACTCAGTATTGCTGCTATTCTTGGCCAGGTCTTGTAAAAATTGATCTCAATGGGACAAACCTGGCAAAATAAAAATACATTATACACAATTACATTAATGTACATCAATGTATAGCTTTATTTATTTATGTGGAAGTCATTGGACAACAACCTATTTCAATGTAGGCTTACAATTGTTAATTATAATTGTATGTATGAGTTTAAGGCTTTGCACACACATTGGCTCTTGATAACGAGCAATAACAATTAAATGTATGCCAAAGCACAAATTAAGTGAGCATCAAATGATATGTTTTAAATTACTAGGGTAGGGGCAAGACAAAGTGAGAGTGAGACAATGCACATAAGCCTATTAAAACACTTCAGGTATTAGGTATTACGGTAATCCATTGTGGAGACTTGTCCCGCAGTGCGTCCTACATAACCCTCTGGCTACTGGTAACAATTTGGACGCTCATTTGTCCCAGTGTACCCAGCTGTGCACATTATTACCTGCAAATCAAGGCTTTGCATTGCTGATATGGCAAAACTATTGAATTCAAGGTAAGCTTGTGGCTCATACCACGTTTATTTATGTATTTTGTCGTTTGTTATTTCAGCAGAAATGTTTTGGGTTATAGTTCATATAATTCATTGTTACATATGCTATGGTTCACTTGTCATAACGTTTTCTGGTCATTTTTGATGCTTTTACTCATCATAGCCTGGGCTTTCCATTGAGTGAGGACATGAGATGAATCCCATCGCTGGAGCTTTCAGATTAGTCACCCCCTGGGCTTTTGGGGGAGGTTGCTGGACCTGTGGACCTTTATGACTGCTTATTTATGCCCGTACGTTTGTCATAAGCAACAGCACCGCCACCGGTCTGGAGCACAATGCATTTCACACGACGGAAGCGCCTTCACCTGAGCCGTGTTCTCTTCCTGCTCACGGCGGTCTTCCTATGTACCCTGTACCAGCTGACCATCAATGCCAGGCTGTCTGAGCCCTGGCACCGGCCTCAGATGGCGGAGTACTCCGCCATGGAGGGATCCACGCTGGAGGAAGTGGACGAGAGGAGCACTGCCGAGACCCCGGGGCTGGACGAACCCATCACCACGACACAGCGCTTAGAGCTCACAGATCAAACAACACCAGGTCCATGGCCCGCGGCGGATCACATGGTTTTAAATGCCACGTCGGCCTCCACCAAGGCCCCTCCGACACTCACGACGAATAGGAAGGTTGTGCACTGCATTTACGTGAAGCCGGTGGAGCCTATGGAGCCTGTGGAGCCGGTGACCCCAGAGGTGACCCCCATAGCGACGCCAACCCCTCCTCCGGGGAACATGACCACTCCCTCCCACCCTGGTGACGCCCCACACATGAAGGGGGAGTACCCCCAGGACATCTTCACCGTGGAGGACCGGAGAAGGGGCTGGGTGGTCCTCCACATCTTCGGCATGATGTACATGTTTGTGTCCCTCGCCATCGTGTGCGACGAGTTCTTCGTCCCCGCCCTGGGCGTGATCACAGACAAGCTGGCCATCTCGGACGACGTGGCCGGGGCCACCTTCATGGCGGCGGGAGGCTCTGCCCCGGAGCTCTTCACCTCGCTCATCGGGGTCTTCATAGCGCACAGTAACATCGGCATCGGCACCATCGTGGGGTCGGCAGTGTTCAACATCCTGTTTGTGATCGGGATGTGTGCGCTGGTCTCCCGGGAGATGCTGCACCTGACCTGGTGGCCGCTCTTCCGGGACGTGTCCTTCTACATCCTGGGCCTCATCCTGCTCATCATCTTCTTCCTAGATAACGTCATCATGTGGTGGGAGAGCGCACTGCTGCTGATCGGATACACGCTCTATGTGACCTTCATGAAGTACAATGTCCAGATAGAGCAGGCCTTTAAGTCTCAGCTCCACAAACATAAGAACATTGTTCAAATCATTACGGTGGTGGAGCCTGACAAGGTATGAGCTGCTCTGAGTATGAATGGCTTTGAGAATGTAAGAAGACGCTCAGTGTACTTTACTCTCACAGCAGCTGTATTCAAGATGTCCATTGAAGTAGGAAATCTTGTCTCCTACTTGAAGTTCACATGTAAAATAACTATAGATAACCATAGATTGCATTGTGCAAGGTAGGCTTTAGCTGTTTGGTTGCAGAAAACATTGTAATACTGGTCTAAATCCTGGTATGTGTAATTAAGGCTTAATTAATACAATAGTAGGTACACCTGTCCATGCTATAGCTCAGGGTTTTTCTCTTTGCATGAGTTCACTTCCCAATGATGATGAATGCTATTGCACAGCAAACATAATTATTTCTGTGGAAGCCATCACAAAATGATATATCAATGAAACTCATGCTGAATAATTATTCATTCACATTTACCCACCTACTATGTTTCCTACAGGATTGTGGAGAAACAGAAAACAATGTGCCTCCTATTTCAGAGGACAAAAACAGGTTAAAGGTAAAGCTGAACAAATGACCAACCCACCGTAGTAAAGCTTATAAACCTTCAAAAGGCCAACCTCAGTGCTATGTTGAGGAAAACTCCAGCGGGGACACAAATATCCATCCATAAGACAGAACACCTTGACACCTGTAAAACCTATTGTGGCCGTCTGAGGTGTAAGTTCAGTGGGACTGAAGGGTGTCTGACTCTCACCACACGCCTCTCTCGCCAGCTGAAACCCTCCCTCCAGCGTGGTGGAAGCTCCGCCTCCCTGCACAACAGCACCATGAGGAACACCATCTTCCAGCTCATGATCCACACGCTGGACCCCCTCGGAGGTGGTACGTGTCTTTCATCCAGAACACCTGCTGTAACCATGGTTACGGCACAAGTCTCATCGTGGCATTGTGGATTAGCCATGTTATCCAACTGAATGGCAGATATTCATCCAGCTGCAATCTATACATATATCTAGAATTGATACGGTTCTTTGTGCAATCTCTACATTACTTATATAGAGATACAAAAAGGTTTCCAGTAGACATGCAGTGAACTGTGTTTTAGTTATCACAAACCGTACAACAATGACACAATGAACAAACAGCGTTCATTTTGCACGACATTAGTTGCAAACTGATAACACTGATTATTATCATAGTGGGATCCTTTTACAAATTAATATGAGTGTTAAGCCATGCTAGGCCACATGGAGAGCCCACGTTACAGTCTCCCGTGGCCCTGGCTGTCGGGTTGATTGGCTCTCCGGCTCCAGGCAGGCAGTAGGCAGCCAGCAGAGTAATCAGCTTTCCAAATCTGGATCACAGGCAGCGCTCTGTGCTTTGAACCAAGCCAATCCCTTTAAAACACCAATCACTCATTCACACCCACGACGACCACAATATGCTAATGAGGCTAATAAGATGCAATAAAGTATATTTATCTTGCTTTTAATTTGTGATAAACCCCTCTGGTGCAACAAAATAAAGATATGGAGATAGAAATGACCATTTTCATGTATGTACACAATCTAATATATGGTCAAACAAACCCATGCACCATTGTTACCTATTTGCATCACATGACCAACACATCCATTCTGAAGTATTTGGAGCTGTGTTTTATTTAGTTTTTGCTGTCTTTTGTAGGAAGGTTTAAAGAAAAGGCTGAGACCCTAAACAATGTAGCCAGAGGGAAGGCAGAGAGCAAAAGCCAATCTAAAACTAAAGGTAAAATCATAATGTTCCTCAGCTTATTCAATATTTCTTTATATGTTATTTTTTAATTAAGCAGTGCATTTCCAGTTCTCACTTTACTGCAATGGCAATATAACAAATCCCTTAAAATGGACCACATGAACTCTGACCACCTTTCTCATATTCATTTAGAATAAAATATCTGTTAGCAGCCCACCAGGCTTACCTGGATACTAATGAGGTCTCATTGCTCATGTTGAACAGAGGACTGCAGGAAGCCTGTTCTGCCAGCAGTCTGCACTATAGCCCTCTATGGCAACTTCAGTTTCAGTTTTTATGTGGATCTTGCAGTCATATTTGATTTAAACATCCAAATACTGACAGTCAGCCAGTATACCGATCCCTAACCCCAAACGCTTTAGGCTGTACTTGAGAAATACATGAAAAATACATGATTCACATCAATAAATATATGTATTGTTTCTAGATGAAGGAGACAAGACTGAGCAATCCAAAGTACCAGAGGCTGCACCACCAGCCAAGGAGACAGAAAAGACAGAGCCGCAGAAAGACAAGAAGGTACTTGCCCTCTCCAAAAAGACAGACAAGTCAATCTTTAATACCTGACGCCAATGTACTAGTCTACTTTAGACTCCAACACGTACACCCCCTCTGCAACTCAAGAACAAAACAGGCACCCCCCCTTTCCAAAGTAAAAGTACAGCAGCGTTATCCACTCACACCTTTGGGGTGTGGATCAAAATATATCTCTGCCTCTTTCTATTGCCTTCCAGTTTACAGGTTGTAAAAACCTCCTTCCCTCCTATAGGAGGATGTGCCAGCAGGAGACAAGGGCTCAGATGGTTCCCACCACTCTGGCAGCGAGAAGGAGGACAGCGAAGAGGACAGCGAGGAGGAGAGTGACAGCGAAGACGTCAGCGACGAGGAGGAGGATGAGGAGGAGGAGGAGGAGGATGATGACGAGAAGGAAGAAGAAAACGAGGAGCCTCTGTCTTTAGAGTGGCCAGACACCAGACGTAAGCAAGCCACCTACCTCTTCCTGTTGCCCATCATCTTCCCACTGTGGCTGACGATTCCTGACGTCCGCAACCCCGTAAGTCCTGTGCAGAGCTGACAGAAGACCACTTCTACCGCTTGTATGTCTCTGTATCTTAAAATCATCTCATTCTGTGTTTACCGCCCCCGTCGCCCTAAGACGTCAAAAAGATTCTTTGTGATGACCTTCCTGGGCTCAATTATGTGGATTGCTGTCTTCTCCTACCTCATGGTCTGGTGGGCACATCAGGTGAACTTCCACTGGGGCTTATAAATATTTAGAGTAAACTATTTTGCTATTGTTGCTGCTGCTGCCAACCACAACACATGCACCAAGACAAGACACAGAGAGAAACATTTCCAGTTATTCAGTAACATCATATATTCAGCTTTGGATTTGTGTCAAGACTTTCTCCAAAAAACATCTTAAACAGGAGATAAGATAGCATAGATAACAAGATAACATACAATTATTCCTCCAGTTATAACTAATACTTACACTATATTCAAAACCAGAGAGAGAGAGAGAGAGAGAGACAGAGAGACAGAGAGACAGACAGAGCACAAGAAAGAAAGAGACCAATTGAGTGGTCAATTTATTGCTGGACAGGAAATATGTAGGTGTATTGTTTTTAAAAGACCAGCTATCAATTTCAGCAGGCCTATACTCACACATTGTGAAACATGGTCATACTGCTAAAACTTTTTTTTTTTACCTTGAGAATAGACTAATGACGTAATATATTTGAGTATTTTCCTGCTGATACTACAGGAGGGATTCCCTCTCGTATGTTACCTCACCTGAATATTGATTGGTAGGTGGGTGAGACCATTGGCATCTCAGAGGAGATCATGGGCCTGACCATCCTGGCTGCAGGGACCTCCATTCCTGACCTCATCACCAGCGTGATCGTGGCCCGTAAAGGTTTGGGGGACATGGCCGTCTCCAGCTCTGTGGGCAGCAATATCTTTGACATCACTGTGGGGTGAGTGTCTTTAGCACACCGGGTGCAGGCTAGCCTATAGTGGCTATAGGGGGTTGAGGTTTTACTGTTACTGTTTTACTTTATCTGAATGGACTCTATGTCACTTTGGGTAAAAGCCTGTGCTCAATAGCAAATAGAGATAGACGTGTGATCCGCTAAGAAGATAATTCACATGGATGTATTCAAAGCTAATTGCGTTCCTTTTGTATGTCTTATCTCAAACTAATTGTGCCCCCCCCCCCCCGCCCAGTTTACCAATCCCTTGGCTCCTGTACTCCTCCACACACGGCTTCGTCCCAGTGCAGGTGAGCAGCAATGGGCTCTTCTGTGCCATCATCCTCCTCTTCCTCATGCTTCTCTTCGTCATCATCTCCATCGCCTGCTGCAAGTGGAAGATGAACAAGACGCTGGGCTCCACCATGTTCCTGCTCTACCTGGTCTTCCTAGTGCTCAGTGTGATGCTGGAGGATCGCATCATCACCTGCCCCGTGTCCATTTGAGGGAGGAGGAGGAGGAGGAGGAGGAGGAGGAGGAGGAGGAGGAGGAGGAGGAGGGGGAGGGGGGGGAGGAGGAGAAGGAGGAGGAACCTGGCAGAGCTGTGTCATGACTCCCTGGGGCAAGAACCCTGCTCTCTACTGTAGTTGATCTGCATCCATTGACTTTAACATGGGTATGCAAGCACGCACACACACACGCACACACGCACACACACACACACACACACACACACACACATGCACACACACACACACACACACACACACACACACACACACACACACATGGGCACACACACACACACACATGCACACATGCAAAGGCACACACACACAATAGCAACTTTGTCTAGAGCACATTGCATAAGCACTGTGGAAGCAGATGGACATGGGATGACATAATCTACAAACCATTATTAAAGGATTAAACAGACCTCTTCGCCCACATTAAAGAGGCTTGTTGGTAAGTACAGTTTTAGAAATTGTTTTAAAAAAAATCAATATAATAATGTGATAATTCTACATTGTCCAGTGTTGTTACACGTAGTTACATCATGCAGTCTAAGTATAAATACCAAAACTGTTGATTATCTTTGTGTCAGTTAGTTGAAATCCAGCAGAGTGTATGCATCTATGAGTTGTAAATGTTAATATGTATCATATGTAAGTATACCACTTTTTTGTAATATTTGATTTAGCAAAAATATTTTGCTTCAACTGAGTACACTTTATGAATCTAAATAATTGGCATTTGAAAAGGAAAGATTTTGCTCTGAAAAAATAATAGCACTAAACATTCATAGTATTAGTGTGTTTATTCGTAATTGAAAACAAACAAAAGATCAGGCAAAAAAACAAAAAACATTTATTTTTTTACATTTCTTTTATGAAAAAAACTATACAAATTAGTATCTGTCTTACAAAGGATAAATATGTATTCAAATACCTTGGATTGACCGACAGAGTCAACACAAATATTAACACAAAACAATATTTTGGTCACAGTGTTTTTGTAGACATCGGTTATAAGGTGGTGATTACATGGGTTGTCAAAAGCTGTCTCTGTACGTGGTTATACAAAAAAATACATTGTGACAATTCAGCATATCAATACTAACATGTGTTAAAGGTTGAATTCCATCTGAGCTGTGATACTTCTTCGTGTTATTTACAGACTTGGTGCAGAGATGCTGATTAACAGTTATGCATCGAAATATTCATATTAAATGAAATGTATATTAAATTACAAATTATTGTCCTTGCAAACGGGTTCCCAAAAAGAATAACCATGTTGAATGTAACAAATAAACAAATCATATTTGTAGTGCAAAAATTGTGGTTTCCTCAATTTCGTGAACTTGTATATGCTCTGGGTAAACATGAGTCATCTATAGCCATGATGTATTGATTTATTTGAGTAAACATTTGTGGGTGATGCAGAAAATCTCCTTTTGCAAACTGTGAATTAAATTAGGTTTCGAGGTTTTGAAACTGAAATACGAAAAAACATGACATTTACAGAAAGTATAAAAGACTTTGTACATTTTTATATCTCTGTGAAATTGATAATAAATTAATTTCTTATCAAAATATTGTCTCAATTAAACGAATAGAAAATGTTTTCCTCTTTTTGTTTGTTTGTTTGTTTGATTGTACTGGGTATGACGAATAACTGTCAGTGGTCCCTTTTAACACTATTGCTATAAATCATAATAATCACTTTAGAAAAAAAAGTATTGCTTAAAAAAGTGTCAAGAAAACACACAGTTGTTCCCTTAAACATTATTTGGATACATTATTAATTTCATTTGTGCAAAAAAAAAAGTAGAGAAATTAGGTAAAATAGTTATTATTCTATGGCCATACCCATTGAATAATTAAACATGCTGCTCCTGATCTAGGAGCACTATTATGTTTAAAAACATAACATGTGTGGATCTAAGTTTAGTTTATAAGGGCAGTGAACACTCGACCCTACCAGGTTGATAGGGCACCAATGAGAAGGAATATTTGTTTTTTTACATTACTGCATTCCCAGTAGTGCAGTCATATCAGCCAATACAGTCATTACTGTAGCTTCCAATACAACTGTACATTTACTTACATAACCTTTTATAGAGCAAGATAATGTAAATAACTCGCCAAAGTGCTTTTAACATATAAACATCTCATCACCAAGTACCTGTTGTACAATAGTCTTAAAAATGGTCGTCAAAACCACGGTTGGAATTCAGACAGCACCATACACTTGGTCACTATTTCTATACCAACAGCTTGACAGAAAAGTCATAACATAGACTGTATAATTACCTGTACAAACATTTAGGGTTACATCAAAATGACAACATATTACAAGGTACAAATACAAAGCCAGTTATACCGTACCTCTCACTTGTCACATTTATAAAACCCACTCAGTGCTGCTTCAAGTGTCTTTTTTAAATTTTGTTCTGTTTTGTTTTTGTTATACTGTGCTTATAAACCGTCTCCGTTTCATGGTAGGGGTGGTGGGGGTGTCAGAAAGGTGGAGCCTTAGTCCTGAGTCTAGTGGAAAAAGAGCAGCATGGAGTTAGTGATGGTAGTGGAGGGGAGGGTTGAAGATCCAAGTTGGGGAGGCAAGAGCTCAGAGACCCAGCTCCCCAAAAGTCCTCCTGCACTCCATGACCCCGGCCCCCGGTGGGCGGTCACAGTTATGCGTCAACTTGACCTGACAGGGTGTCAGGCGGTCGTATGCCATCTTGTATTCGCGGTCGAACGCGTCTGCCAAAGATGAAAAAGATGAGTTCAAATGAGTTCAAAAGATTGCTAAGAAATAAATAACGCAAACTCTTTCTAGTGAACCCACTCATGCGGATATTTCATTTCCACTTTATTTATTACGACTGTAAAGTTGCACGCTCTCAAAATTGATCTCAATGGTTTCAATTGTACTCACCGATATTAATGTTGCTCTTTCCCAAAGCTACCAGAGCCAGGAACAGTATATCACGGTACAGGCTCCTTTATGGGGAGGAGAGGTGAGGAATTATTAGAGACTCAAGTTCATTTCATCACACTACAAAACAACTATAAAAACAAAATCCTTCCACCGTCCCCTTACCTTTGTCTCTTGAATCCCATCTCCGGCCCCAGAAGCTGAATGATGTGGCTCATGGGCTGGTAGACGTCGCTCTTCTTAATGGAACGCACAAAGCTCTGCAGCAGCTCCACAGTGAACAGCTGTCCCTCTTCACACAGCCCAGAGCGGACCAGGGAGTTAGCACCTATACAGAGAGAGAGAGAGAGAGAGAGAGAGAGACAGAGAGAGAGAGAGAGAGAGAGAGGGAGAGTGCACAAAATAAGTCTCCCTCTTCAAAGGCACATTTGTTATTCCCATCATCACTCAAAGCACACTTGAAAAGTGCAGCTTATTCATGACGGAGGGTGGCATCGCCGATGGCGGACAGGCACTGAAAAATGCATGAGTTTAGGGATACTTAGGTTCTCCACCATCTACATCCCTGTGACCTTGACTGCACCCTCACATCTTCTCCCCATAACATCAGTGTTACTTCAGAAGAGATTTAATCAGTTAAGAGGTGTATCTATTGATCTGCCATTGCAGATGCTGTAATCCACTCACAGTGTGCGTTCCACAGCACGTAGCAGGGTTGTATTTGGTCCTGGTGCAGCTTCAGGTTGTCCCACATGATCCTCACCAACACATATTTATGGTCCTCCGTTGAC
Source organism: Merluccius polli (assembly GCA_030340625.1). Lineage (NCBI taxonomy): Eukaryota > Metazoa > Chordata > Actinopteri > Gadiformes > Merlucciidae > Merluccius > Merluccius polli. The sequence goes on along the minus strand of JAOPHQ010002010.1, from coordinate 186,554 downwards.
ACACTTGGAGAAGTCTGCAGGAGCAACACAGCACGATAATTAAAACATCACCCCCCCCCTATGATTGAAACACACATGAGTTGGTAACGCCAAATCCGATCCAGACAGACCGAGCTGTGTTCAAAAAGGGATCTGCTGCTCACCTGGTCTCCATGACGACAGTGTTGCGAGGCCAGAATGAGTGCGGGCAGGTTGCTAGGCAGCTCCAGCCGTTTGAAGTACCACACCAGGTTCCAGAAGACGATGGGGTGCTGGTCCACGATGCTGGGGGAGGAGATGGCCTGCTCCCCCTCGTTCCCCAGAAGGCTCTCCAGCTCCTTCCAGAGAACCAGGGGGCTGAGGTAGGGCACCGTCACCGGGGCCGGAGGGGGGGGTGGCTCTGGAGCCACAGGAGAGCCGCCCTGGTGCGAGGGGGGAGACGGCGCCAACGCGGAGGGTTCTGCCTCGGGGGTCAGTGGCGTGGATGCGTCTTCCTCCTCGCTAACAGGATTACCTTCCTCTTCAGTGCTGATCGGGGAGGGGGGGGGGGGGGGGCAGAGAGTGGTTAATTAGGCCATGAGAGGATGTCTTATATGCGTGCCTACATTGCTCACGTGTGTGTACAAACTTACACATGCAAACATACACACGCACAAGTACATGCACATGTACACATGCACGCGTGCGCACGCACACACACTGGTAAGGCTGTGTGTGTGTGTGTGTGTGTGTGTGTGTTGATCAGTCTCTCCATTGACATTAAAGGAAAGCTACCTCTTGCTGCTGAGTGGCCTGAGGTCTTTGATGTGGACGTTGAGGAAGGGAACAAAGGGTGTGCCGCAGAAGGGACAGGTGCTGTTGAGGTTGGAGTCGTCTGCTGTCCACCCGGCCATGATCTCCTCGTCATACACCAAACTGTCACAGGTCTTGCACAGCGAGCAGCTGGACATCAGAACCTAACAACACACAGAGTCAACAGCAATGGGGATGAAACAAACACTGCAGCACTGTTTTGTGAGCTGTATCCGAGATGAAGGTATGTAAGGGGACACTGGTGGCTTTCACGCTAGTTTCAGTGATCAAACGTAGTATTGTTTAGTTCACATGTGCTGAGGGTGTTTGTCTCTATCTGACTCACCTCTATGGTGTAGTTGTGAGAGGGGTAGAAGCGGCCCGTATCAGATGAGGAGTCTGGAGTGTGAGGACCTCTGGGGAATGGAGTCAAACCACCTGGAAACAATAGAGGAGACATTTCATAAGACACTGTATGTTTTTCTTAGATGGTCAAACTAGAAACGTGTTGATTGTATCAAATGTATTTTACTGCTTGGTGCATTTGTGTAAAATGAATGCAATAATTGAAACATAAAGCTATATATAACTACCAAAACCCATAAATCTGGTGAAATACTGTACTGCAGCAATGCAGTATATGCTGGTATGCTGGGTATTTTAGGTTTAATAATTAAAACCAGATTTGGGGCATCAGTGACACTGTAAAATATATCCCATGAATCTCACTCCCCCATAGGATCTTATCTGCGGTTGTTTGCTTTGCTGTACAAGCCCTGGTGTACAGTATGTGTATGGGCATGTCCACACACACACACACACACACACACACACACACACACACACACACACACACACACACACACACACACACACAGTAGATTCCTGCCTACACACTGTATCAGCCTTTATGTCTACTGGCCTAGATAGTAGCAGCAGCAGCCGCCGCCGCAGGAGCAGCAGCAGCAGCAGCACCCAGCTAGCTACACTACTGAGTCCCACTCGGCCTCATACTGAATATAGATCACACAACAACAAATGATCCCTACAGATTTAGAGGTGCAGTGAAGAGTGTGATAAAACATCAATGTACAATGAATTCAAATGGATTGCTTGAAGGTCGTTTTGTGTTTCATTGCAGTCGGGCCGATTTGATCCATTTAGTGGCTTTAGTCGGACGACAACTCGAAGACACATTTTAACATAAGCTCGGAAGGTTAGGATGACATTTGACATTTCTTAACAGAGGCAGAGATTTTTCCCGAAAGGTTTAAAGATAAAGTGAAATGAAAATGTACTTTTTTTCCACCATGTTAGCTCAGAAAAGACACTTGATCTGTCCATTCAACAAATAATTGTGCAAACATTTTGCACAAGCCAATCATATCCTCCTGCAGGATTAAGTCACATTCCTGCTACGTTTTGTCCAACTCTAATATCCCGGTTTATTTGGCAACGCATCATATGATGCAAGTAAGAAATGCTCAGAATGCTGTTACAGCTCTAGCCTTTAATCCTATAACTCACATAAACCTTAGCATTTCTTAATCATGTTCAGATTTTTCAAGCTCAACCATGTTCTCTAAAAGACAAGGCTGAACCTTGGCTTTTCTGAACCTGGAATGTGTCCTCCTCTATTTCAACATCACACAAGGCAGGGAGTGTGTCTACTAGTGAATGGCTGTACTGACCAGAGAAGGAGTTGTGCCTGAACACCCTGCTTGGGGTACCGGGGCTGTCCAGGTTGGCCCGGAAGCCGGTGGCGGGGCTCCTCCTGAGGCGGGCCATGCTGCTGTGCTGGGGGGACGTGAAGACATCTGGGTCCAGGTAGGAGTCCATGTCCAGGAGGGAGGAGCAGTCTGGCTCTCCCGAGGTCAGGGACGAGATGCTCATCTGGTCGCAGTTGGCATCCTGCTGACGAGGAGGGAGATGCCGTTACTTTAACGACAGGAGCATGGATTGTCCGAAACATATATTTACTAAATTTGACTTATTGAGACTGTAAAGGTGCTGTAGGTAAGATACGAGAGTTGTAAAGAGAGAGAGCAGAAAAGAGCGGAAGAGAGCAAGATTTTGAAACTAAACAAGCAAGCAACTAAGAAGAGTTGTATTTCATGCACCTATGATTGACAGGCAAGATTCATTCTCCGAAACAACCAGGGAAGAGATGGCTTGATTGGTCAGAAATTAGCCGGGAGTGGTCTAAAATCGAAATTCTCACAGTGTATTTCACTCACAAATTCCTTTACAGATGGCTATACCATTTTCCCACTCAAATAATAGCTCTTAAATCTTACCTACAGCACCTTTAAGTTTAAGTTTAGTCTCTTAACATGTTCAACACTACAGATTGTTAAAATGTTCTGCTTGTTTACTGGGCTCTCCTGAAAAAGAGACGTCAGTCTTAGCGGGACATCCCTAAAATAAAGAATTCAACTAATCAACAGTTAGATGGAGTTAGACTTTAAGAGTAACCAAACAACAATTAGTGACCTAATTGTCAATTTGATTGTAGTCTTTGGTTTCTCTTTCATTAAAAAAAGGCATGCTTGATGTGTTCCATGGTAGTGATATCTTCAGTATCTTAAAGTAGGATAATATCTGCATCACTGACCTGGCTCAAGGAGGTCTGGGAGGAGAGGCGCGAGTAGAGGCGGCTGGCCTTCTCTGCCACACCCTTCCCAGCGGAGATGACGCTGCACTTGAAGATGTCCAGGGTGGGGGTGAACAGAGACTCCATGGAGAAGGAGGAGGCGGAGGGCGATGGCGAGGAAGGCGAGGCCAGAGACGATGGCCCGTCTCTGTTCGACATGCCGAGGGGAAGCGACGGCGAGGTCCTGAGGCGCTCCCTGGACTTGACCGGAAGCTGGAGTTGCGTGTTGGCGCGGAGCAGCGTGGCGGGCCGGTGGGGGGAGGGCGCTGGTTCTGGGCTGGCGGTAGCGGGGGGGTTCTGGAGGTGGTCCGCCATGGGGCTGCGGCCGCTGGAGGGGCTGCCTCCATTGTTCATGTACATCTCTATCTCCTCTGCCAGCTCGCGACGGGCCGTGGGCGTGGCGCCAGGGGAGGCCCGGTCGCTCTGCTCCGCCTCTGCCGCCATGAGCGACAGGGGGTCGAACCCGCGTTCCATGTCCGACTTGCTCACTGCCCCACCGCTGCAGCTGACTCTCCTCTCTGGGGACAGGGTGGTGGTGGCAGTGGCGGTGGCGGTACCACCGAGACCCTCCCCTGCACCGGTGCAGCTCACGCTACTCTCCACCAGAGACTTCTGCTTGTTGTCCAGCTCCTCTTCCTCCACACCACGCAGCCTCTCGCCAGCCAGGTGTGGCTGCTTGGTGGAGCTCAGGGCCAGGGCCAGGGCGTTGGGTCGAGGGGGCCACTGTCCACAGGGTAAGTAGAGAGACTTTGGCCTCTCGCTCTTTGGCGAAACTCCACAGGGAGCGGTGGTGTCGTCCGGCGAAGGACCTGAATGTGTCGTGGCGCTATCCCCTGTGAGTAAAAAAAGACATGTGGTTAGAGATCGATGATAGAAGATCATTGGTGATTATTTCCACATGCAAGATCAAGCCAGACATTAGCAGACAGAAAGCCATCATGTAGGTCTTGATTGGTATTACAGACCTGCACTGCTGTCTGAACACTGTGGACTCTGGACACAGGGAGATGCATGGCTGATTGGAAGGGACTCACTGTTTTCAGGTGCTGCAGATGTGAATGCAATTCAACGGTTAGGATTCCACCCTCAAAAGATGCTTTTGTCATTGTCTTTTCGTATAGCTCATCTAACAAAATAAACTATTGACAGATAATTGGTCAGCATGCATTCTACAGTGTCTGGTCCCAACTCATAATTCAATTAAAATGTTTTGTTTTTGCTGAATTCAAGTTTAAACTTTTGAGTTTGAGATCATGAAAGACTCAGTGGGTGTTCATTCATCTCACACGGCAATAAATGAGCCCTGTTGCCAAGCATTGATTCTGTCATTTACGTAATAGATTCATGCAGCTGAATCTCTATCACACACACACACAGCTAAATATAGGCCTAACAACAACAAACACATCAACAACAACAACAATGTTAAGGTGTCTGAGCAGTTAAAAATAAGAGATACATTCATAATTCCACTGTATTTCACACCCTGTTGACTAATTGTATTCTTAAAGAGTGAGTATTGGGAATACGTTATAAACAGCAACTCACTGGACTTCCGGCGAGTTCTATGGTCAGCCAGTGGCGTGTTGTCATTCACTCGTTCTTCCTCTTTGGAGAGTGAATCATAGCCTTGGTCTGACTGGCCGCCTGCAACGTACAAAAAAACTATGTTTGAAAAGATGAGTTTTTATGGGAATTTATATTTCCGTATTTCCTTGTAAGTTTCTAATTTCGTATGTATCTCGTTTCACACCAAAAGCGCCAAGGAAGGGAAAGAGTAAGAATTTGTCTGGGTTGTTTTTTTTCCTCCGACTGATCTGAGAATCCTCCTGTTGTGGGAGCGAGCGTTGTGTGACGCTCCCTAGGGCTTAGCGCGCATCACACTCCCAGAATAGCAATGCGGCAGCTAGCTAACGACGGGAGCCGAATCTTTAAAGAGATTAGCTATGAGAGAAATGAACACAGCCATGTCAGCGGGAAAGTAGGGAAACATCGTTTTTTTTTACGGAGGGAAAATATTTCAATTGGCTTGGGTATGAAACAGACATCCCAAGTCTCCCGGAAGTTCCGGGAGTCTCCCGCAAATCAATAGCGTCTCCCTGATGCAAGCAAATCATGTACAATCTCCCGGAAATCCCCCCCCCCCCCCCCCCCGCCCCGCCCCGCCACCGTCGATCGTCGGTCCGGGGTGTGTTGTGATTGCGCGCCCCTCCTCCCCGCGAAGACAATCGCCCCCCCCCCCCCCGTTGACAATCGCGCACTCCCCCCCCGCTCAACAACACCCCCCCCCCGCTCAACAAAAATCTCCGCTACCACCCCCCCCCCCCCCCCCCGCCCGCTCAACAAAAATCTCCCGGAAATGAGTTTTTGCAACTTGGGAACCCTGATGAAAGATAGGGAGAGATATGGGAGACGTCAGTCGAATAAAAAGTTCACGCGGTCAATCGTCTTTTACTAGCAACGTTTCTGACACACGCTGGGGCAGGCGAGTTAGCAAAGGATGCGTATATCACTGTCTGCCAAACATAAACCCCGAGATGAAAAACAGCATACTCGTTTAAGGAATGAGAAATGATGAGCGGCGCCCCGGCTAGCTACCTGTGCTACATCCGTCATCACTGGAGTCCATTTTGTTGAAGTCCGCATCGATGGAAGTGTGCTCGGCCGAGTCGTTAACGCTGTCCAGGCTGCCGTGGCTGACCGTGTCCAGATCACTGCCATCTGCACAAGCATAGTAAGAGAGAGACACGTTTATGTATGAAACGGGGGGGGGGGGGGGGGGGGGGGGGGATACATTACAATGATGCAACACGACTTAATGAGCCAGGAAATTGGTGTCAGAAATTGTTTGATAGTATTGTATCCAAGGTGCGTATCATTTATGCTAATATCAGAATATGATGACTAATCCTTCACTTCCTTCCAGGATGTTTGATTGTGAAAGTCAAATACATGCAGCAACGTTATCTATCGCTTTTTTAGGTTTGGGCTGATGAGATCGTGTTGTTCAAAATGAAAACCACTTTCTTGAGTAGACCTTAAATGTGATTATATTTATATAACAATATATAATATAATATAATATAATATTAATATATTAAATTCTAATATATTTTTTTTCTTATGTTGACACTGAATTTCGGCAAGTCTTACCTGAAATGGGAGGGTCCCTGAGGGGGCGCTGCTGTTTCCTTCCTACTTGCTTAAACTGGAGCACACCTAGCACCACGTTCCTCAGCTTCCTCCACAGGAAGTAGCCTCCCCGGGTACTGGAGGGCCAGGTGCTCTCCAACACCGCCTGCACCGCAAAAAGGAAAAACAATGAGCATGCACTGCACATGTTCATAGCACTGGACTGAATATAGTTTGCTTAGTCTTCTGTGTGTGTGTGTGTGTGTGTGTGTGTGTGTGGGGGGGGGGGTAGGGGTGGTAAGGAACTCACCTTGTTGTAGTAGCCATAGGTGATGGCATTGGGTTGAACGCCGGCTTTCTTCATCTCAAAAAGCACCCTGACAGCCAGCACCGGCTGGCCGTACTGACCACACAGCTGCATCAGCACCCGGTAGCACACCTGCAGCAAACACAGTGTTCATTTCCATGATTCAGCAGTCCCCCTCCAGGGTTTACAATATCCTGGGTGGACTCTAAAATACAAGTGAATTCATTTAAGTGATGTTTTGTGTTCCGTTGTTTTGTCGAGTCAAGTCAATTTGTATTTGTATAGCCCTTAATCACAGTGACAGTCTTAAAGGGCTTCACAGGCCACATTTTACACCCACCCTCTAAAAGGCAGGTTTGGTAGATGTTTGTTTTGTAAGCTTCAGTGAATCTGAGCCACACTATTACATTCAATGGGGCCGACACAAGATCTTCTCAATTTTGGCCTATTTGGACTGAAATGATCTGATTTCTGAGCCTATTGATTACAACAACGTATACTCATGTGAAGAGCAGAGCAGAGTATAATCCACACTCAGAATGTGATATTAGCAATGTATCTTATGTAGTGTATCAATTCCTCTGTAGAACAGACAGCGCACAATGCTTTCGGTGGCTCAGCTTTATAGATTCCTCTGTTATGAACTGTCAAAAGAGCTGTTCCCTTGTTTGACCAATGTCCCCATAAACCCCACAGAGACAGGGCAGAGTATGTGTGTGTGTGTGTCCTACCTCATCAGGAGCCTGCAGCTTGTCGTCCTGCATCTTCCTCAGCAGGTCGTAGGCTGTGTGCAACGCCCGCACCTTGGAGTGGCTGGAGCCAACCAGTGCCGGCAGACAGATGAACCACAGGCCGTAGCAGTGACGCAGCAGACACTTGGACCACATCTGTGGCACGGACGAGTGGGTTTTGGCCATCTTCTGAGCCAACTTGATCTCCTGTAATGAAGAAGAAGTATGTACATTACAGAAAAGAAGGAGAACATGTAGAAAAAGTTTCTTTAGCTGAAGCTTTATATGCACATTCGGATGAAGAAAGTGTTGGAGTCGGATATTTTGTAGCTCACAATGCACTGATCAAGTAAGAGGTTCCATCAAAAGTAATAAACAATACATGATCTTTAAATGAGTCCGATAGGATGAAACATTTTAGGCCAAACGAATGCACAATGGATCAGGTTCAAAATACCTTTGAGTGGGTTTTGTTTTAAATTGCATAACATTGGTATTTGTGTGTCCCTGTTGAAGTAAAGTTTTTAATTCTAGTCTTCCAACAGGCTGAATTGTGTTTTTGAGCTTTCAACATGATGATGATTATAAACTAAGCGTTTCCTCAAGAAAGCTTAAGATAATTAGATGATGGGATCCAATGGAGACTATTAGAGGAGGGTGAACTTGGGTTACTGGGCCATGAAGATGCTGACCTGCTTGGAGCGTCTGAAGATGGCTGTTGGGCTGGCAGGGTTGTTGTGGCGTGGAGCCATGCTGGCTGATGGAGGATTGGGCCCCGCAAATGTCTCCAGAAGATTAGCGTTCAGCACTGGGAAGCCAGAGTAACTACACACACACACATACACACACACGCAAACACACACACACACACACGCACACACACACACACACACACACACACACACACACACACACACACACACACACACACACACACACACACACACACACACACACACACACACACACACACACACACACAAACAAAAATGCACCTTCAGTTTCTCTGACATCACCCAAAAATAGACATCAAACCCGTGTTTTATCCCACATAAACACAATGTGACAACCCAGAGGCTTGGGCACCAACCGCCAACATAAAATAAAATGGATGTAATATAATGTGTTCTATCTTAAAATATTCACAAAGCCCTACAGCGGTGATAAGTTATCTCACGATACAGGCAATTTAAGAAAAGACTGTGTATGTGTGTGTGTGCACGCAAAGGGTAGTCTTAGTGTGCAATGTATTGTGAACAGATGCAGTACCTGTAGCAGAGTGGGTGCTCTTCTCCCTCTGGGAGCGGGGGGAGCTCTGGAGGGTTAATGTAGACCGTGTGCTCCGAGTGGTGGGACTCGTCCAGATCGATGAGTCTGGTCTCCTCTGGTCTCTCGCTGTCCACCTGCTTCACAAGAGAGACATCCAGCTTTGTCATCGACCCGTCTACCTTAACCCTAAGCCGTGCCCAGGTAGGGGGTTATGGTCGGGCTCAAATCCATGTCTCTAAAGAGACATTTGATCTAAATAATGTGACACCGAAGCTCAGTGACATGGACCTAACTGCGTGAAGTCGTGCTCTACTATGGACACTTTTGCACCGTAACAATTCAACTGAATAAAATCACAATGAAAAAGCCCCCACTTCCACCGCTATCTTCCTTTATGTTCTCAACAAAGACTGTCCAAAGCCTGAAAAGACAGAGAAATGGACGGAATCAGGATTTTGTCGGGAGAGGATCTCACTTGTTTGCAGTGGCTTGCAGTGCTGTGGGCGACAGAAAGCGCTCCGGGTCGGGTACCGCTGTTGTATTACAAAGACAACCTCTGACGCCTTCCCCAGTGCCACTGTACTCTCGGTGACCTCACTGAACCCTCCTCTATGTGGCTCTGCAACGCGGTTCCTCCTTGTGTCCTCCCCCCCCCCTCAGAACGGAAGAGCTCTTTCTCAACTTCCCCTGGTTGTCAACCTCAGCAAGGCTGATGCTGAATGAATCAATGCTTCCACTTCTCAATAAAAGCCACAAGGTCCACTCATGCAAGGGCCAACAGTTAATAACACACGCACACACACACACACACGCACACACAGAGCTTTTTCCTGATTGCACAAGTCTGCAAGATAGCGAGAGAGAAAAAACGAAGGAAGGCAAGATGTTTTGTTTTATTTTCTTCGTCTCTTTGTGTCCTGATGTCAACATTTTAAAAACCTACGCCAGTGCTGAGGTCTGAGCCCAGACGTGGCCTCGAAACGTGGTTTTTCAGGGCCAGAGGGCAGAGGAGGAATGCACCGAGGCAAGCTCACATGGAAATAATTCATTTTCTGTCTCAAAGTGGCCGAGGCAAACGGTACAGCAAAGCCCTTTGTTGTGGTCCACACTATTGACACCAGAGTCAGTAAGACTCTAGTGAGACTGACGTACAGGGACCGGGCCGATGCGCACGCCAGCGCAAAGCACCTTTCATTCTCTCTCAGCGTCACTGTCTCTCGCTATGGTTTATTCATAGTGTGCGTCTAGACATGCACAGAAACAGGATCACGTGCAAATACTTGCAGAGCTAAGCCCTGTACCGAAGATAAACACACAGCGTTGGCCAGGGATGCAGATTATTGATCGCGGAAAATGTTTATGTAACAAAACAGCGACGCTAGGGACACTTACCTTGCCACCTGTTGTGAACAGCTGCCAAGAGCATGCCATCATCCAGAAGGAAAGAGGAAAGGAAAAAGAAGCAAAGGAAAAGAGACAGAAAAAGAGATTTAGAAAAAAAAGGGTAATAGAGGATTTGCTTATTATAGATGTGAAGTGATTGTTTGAGAGGACGGCTTTAGGGAAATGTCAGAGCATTAATTACTTCGAAGCTGTTCTCGTTAAGGCCGACGCTAGTCTCATTAGGTACGTGGACGGAATTACATGAACAGACGTATTAATCTCGATCGAGATGACATGTGATTAATCTCTCCTTTAAGTGATTTCACCGACAAGCTAAAAGGCAGCCGCTTTTTATTAGATCTCATTAGAACACCACCTTAGTTGGGACACACAGACAAAGCCTTTCTTCCGCCGGATTACCGAACACACCATCGCTCCACAAACCTCACCTTATCGACGCACTCATCGAAGAAGGCCAGGCTGGCGTCCTTATCGCTGACGAAGGAGCACTCTTCTATGAAGCGAATGAACATTTGGGTCTTGGTCATGAGGGAGTAGAACTTGTGATGGGAACGATCCCGGCTCTTGAGGAACCCTGATGGGAGATAATGCAAACACGCGGCGGCGGTTAACGACAGATTTATGAACATACACACACAAATTGCTCTCCGTGGCTTTTGAACCTCGGGGCATGTGAGGCGGTGTTGAGCGCTGGTCGCTGTCAGAGTCAAGGCATGGCCTGTCTTAGAATAACCCTAAGCCCACATACACACAAAGTGAGTCAACGCTGTAGATTGCTTGATTGCATAATAGTGTGCAGATGTGCGGGAAGGGAGGTTTGCTATTAATCACAGTGAGTTCTCCAACATGTCACCCCGGACAAGATTCCACCCAGGCATGAAATAAATGACTGTTCTAATCACAAGGGTGATTGCCGCCATTTGTCACCCAGACCTGATTTTTTGAGAAGCTGTCAACCTAATATACAGCTATATGGAACATGTCACACATTGAACTCAATTTAACAACACTGTTTTAAAATATAGTACATTTTTTGGTCTGCTTAGGTTTAAGAGAAAATATCTTCATTTAAATAGCTTACTAATTTGAGAACGGTTTTCAAGTCACAATTCAAACTATGATATTTTCCAACTAAACTTTTGTCAAGCCAAGCCAAACAGTGTTGCATTATGATTAAAAATACAAATGATTCCCCTGTCTAAACAGACAGAAATGGGATTCATAACCATCGTTATATTTATTTTATTATTACACCTCCAGAGGGTTTTTCATGCTGAGGCCTACCTTGGTGGTCAAAGAGGGAGCTGGCATCGGTGGTCTTCTCAGAAGGGGCTTGTGTGATGGGCAGCAGGTAGGAGCGGTAGCCTCGCAAGATGGCCGCCATGAAGCGCAAGAACGCTTCCTGGATCTCGAGCTCCAGAGTGTGCAGGCTCTTGCCACCGTTGAGCTCGCTGTCAGCGAGTGTCTGCTCCATCTGTCCATCTTCACAGCTCAGCTGTCCACCTGAATGGACCCCACATGCAGAACCCAATTTTATTATTGGGTTATTGACAATTTGACAAACAACTATTTCTGTTTTTATTTTCACCAGGAGGCTTTCACCAGGGACACAGAGGCTAAACATAAAGGATAAATATAATACTAGAAATATAATAACTCATTATTTTGTCTGTAAACTGATTTTTAAGAATGTTAAGTGACAACGATAATGTCAAATTGTTTTCTAAATAATGTATTTATATTCAACTACATGGACTAGAATACTGAAGTAAAATGAAACAAGTGAGAGATAATGAAACAAGTGAGAGATAATGAAACAAGTTAGAGATAATGAAACAAGTGAGAGATAATGAAACAAGTGAGAGATAATGAACTGTGCTTACCGTCAACGAGCTGCTGGTAAATCTTGCCCAGGGTGTTGAGCAAGTGTTTACAGGCTCTCCTGGGGAGTATCTTCCAAGTCAAAGCCCTCTTGTCCTCCTTACTGTGAACACAACATATGGTTTTTATTTCACAGGGAGGACAGTCCGAACACATTGGGAAGACATGTATAGGGAGAGAGACGGACTCACTGACACCATTGCTGACAGCTGAATCTCTCCCCAGAATATCGTCTACATGGTGTAGTGGATAGATATGGTGTTTCAGTGGTACCCAATGTACTTTTATGTGTTGATGGAAATGTTTAAAATTACGCTTGATCTTAAATAAGACATTGATGAAAAGCTTAGATATCTAAAATGCTGTCCTCGGTGCAAAAAAAAGGGGGGGTGAAAGGGCAAAAAAAGGGGGGGAGAGGTGAAAGGGGGCATCAATCCTAAATTCTTAGGCAGAGGTCAGAGGTCACTCACTGAAAGATGGTGTTTGTGTCCAGGTCCACACAGGTGATGTCAGCGGGGGGCACATAGAGATCGAAGTAGCGGGAGTCCATTCCCACGATGAAGGGGCACGGGGCGCTGAGCACATCGGCCAGTGCCAGCGGGCACAGGGGGATGTAGGGGCACGGCCAGTGGAACGGAAATATCATCTGGAAGTGTGGAGAGCAATTATTTGTTTTAGGGTGTGTTGTGCAACTGGTGAAGATACATCCAATTAAGCACAACATAAGCAATGTCGATGTGGTTTGCACATTGTATTTTTGGCCAATGCTAAAGCTCGCTTGTTCACGTTATTTGCTAACAAAACAAGAAAGTGAGTTCTGGTCGTCCATCTATAGTACATTGTGTTCCTGTCCAAAATAAACACGTCTTCCCTCTTCAGTCACATAGAAAGGGAGGAAAGGGCAGGACTCACAGACACCAGCGCTTCAGTAACGCTGGTCAGCACAGCCGGACGCAAGGAGTGGACCAGGATCTTGTGCTCAGTCACAGCCAGCACCAACAGGCTGGCTGCATTCTTTGGACCGAGATTCAGCAGCAGCGTGGAGAGGCTTCCTCCACTACCAAACAAACACGCACAGATACGCACAATCACACACACACATGCACACACACACACACACACACACACACACACACACACACACACACACACACACACACACACACACACACACACACACACACACACACACACACACACACACACCTTCAGTTATTTTGGCATTCCCCAAAAATAGACAAGCCTGCAATAACACTGGCAACAAAGCCAATGAAAAATTGTTACACAATGCAGATTTTTATTTACAACAGTCTTCTTGGCCTTCTACTTTACCAACATATTCATCTGCCTATCTTTGTAGGAGTGACTCTGGTGGCCATTCCCTTCGTTCCCAGGACTATCTCTTTTTTATCTGTTCCCAATGTACGCATAGAGCTAGGGAAAATAAAATTCAGTTATTTTGCCCCTTCGACGTGAAACTTCATTCAGACTGACCTCAGAATGAAGGAGCTTGTATCTTTTAATGTTTTGAAAACTTTCATCAAGGGCCTAGAGTCAGCCTCTATAGCCTGTAAATGTTTTTAGTATTGACCTCCCTGGGGTATCTCTATGAATGTGATTATTTTTTCCCCCTCATCTGTTTATACTGAAATGTGTTATTTGCTGACTGGAAACTTTATGTGACTTGTTGTGCTGTTTTATCATGTCAGGAGAGACTTTAATCTGAAAAAAGGCTCTCCTGGTAAAATAACGGTGAAATAAAATAAATAATAAATGAACTGTTCTCAGCTCAGACGGTGGTGAATATACGTTGCTAGAGCACAGAGAGGGTTCATTACCTGAGTGGCAGTGGGGAAGACACCGGCTGGCTCAGTATCACACTGTCATGCGGAGAAAGCTGCAGAAAGAAACACACAGACAGACGCTGATGTTTCTATCTCTTTTTTCTTTTTTTTAACACAGTCCAATCAGTCTGGGTCTGGGATCAGCTGGAGCAGGTTGAGCTCCCGGACGCTGGTGTGTTGTAGACACTAGTGCTACGGCAACCAACTACAAACACTGGCATGCGTATGGGGCGAACACTACTTTGTCCGCTACATTAGGGCTAGGGTTGGACCCCCCCCCCCCCAACCCTAGCCATGCAATGTGGCCTGTGAAGCCCTTTGAGACTGTAACTGATGAGGGGCCAATACAAATAAAATTGACTTGACGTGACAAACCTGCACAAGGATGCGCGGTCTCTGCGAGGAGGGGAAGGGAACCGTCTGCATGAAGTGGGAGATGTGCCTGTTGACAGCAAGAGGGTTTTAATGACTTGTGTGAAGAAGGGCTGTATGTAAAGCTAATCATCCCTTTGGAAAGCACCACACCAACTAAAGAACACTCCTACTTCTACTACGACAACGCCAACGATGCCACCGCTGCCGCCACCGCTAATGCCGCTGATGCCGACTACTACTACTACTACTACTAATACTACTATCACTACTATTGGGTTCTCACTTTTCGAGTGGCAGTGCATGTGGCCCGGAGATGGAGTATCGATAGAGGAATGTGAGGAAACTCCTGAAGGCCTGGAAAAAGGGCCAATGGGAGAGGAGGCAGATGCTCTTGTTGCTGTGGACACTCCTGGTTCCGTCTTGGAAGTGGGACTGCTGCAGGCCCAGCTGGGAGCGCTGGCGGTCCGTCAGGCTCTCCTGTGGGTACGGCTCGTAGAACTGGATGGCTGCCCCATACACCTGCAGGAGAACCAAGGCACACGGGGGGGGGGGGGGGGGGGGGGGCTTAGTGATGAACGAAGGTTTCCAGGAATAAACAAGCAAGCACAGATGCACAAAATGGCATGATTCAAATTAAAGCCTTTCTTGGTTTTTTGGGGCTTTTTAACCAGGCCTGTTTGAAAGCAAATCACGACGCGGTTCATTCAAATGCAGCAGTCGAAAACAAAGAACTTAAGTATTCCTTCCTTCTGAACCAAATGACCAAATGATATAAGACGCGATAGGTCCAGCGGGACCAGAGTGCGCCCAAGCGTTTCACATTTAAGAATCGTGCACTCACCCAAGTGAGCTATCCATTATTCAAAAGATCTGAAAAAAAACTTATTTTATGCTCCATTGCTTTTGAAGGCTAGCTGCCTTTTAGTATTCTGTACATGTCTGTGGCAATTTTCTGTTGAAGCCAACCTTTATCAGTGAAGAATGACTGGCCAGTCCTATACGTACTGCTGAGAGTCATCAAGCAACTAATCCACAAGGAATAATTACTTTGGCAGAATGGCAGTACGCAAGAGATTAAATACATATGTGGATGTGTGCTGTGTACTGAGTACTGTGTGTGTGTGTGTGTGTGTGTGTGTGTGTGTGTGTGTGTGTGTGTGTGTGTGTGTGTGTGTGTGTGTGCCTGTGCGCATATGTGTTAATACGTGTGTGTATTGCAAAAAAGTTTAAAAGTTTCTAAAAACTTGTGGGAATGAAAACTGGAGATTATTATTAATTGTATATTTAAATGAAACTGTCCTACTGGGCTTGTACATCGCAACGTCGCATCGCAATTTTGGGACCATATGTGCATTGGGATGTTAGTGGTAATATTTTTTTGGTAATTGTTTAGTCATTAATTCTGAATTGATTTGTCATTAGGGAGGCAAAGTTTTTATTAGCCTAGGTTTTGGTATATTTACTTTGATTTAGGATTTTACAGTACTCTCTTGATTTACCTTTTCCGCAGAGGCTCCGGTCAGGACGAAGGTGGAGAAGACTGGCAGGGAGTGCTTGGTATGAGCTGGCCAACACTCGATGTTTGCCCCCATGGGCAGGCAGAACATAGGCACAGGCTCAGGCAGTGGGAAGGACTCATAGTCTTCCTCAGGGTATCTACACAGCAGACCTGCTCACAAACATGTTCAATACAACAAAACAATGTCAATTTTTTGTTGATTGTAAATTTGGGAAATGCAATTAAAAAAATTGATCTGCATGATATAATTGCAATGATTAAGTGATGATGTGACTTCAGCTGAATGTATATAGTATATTTGATAGTCCTGCGTTACTTTACCTGCTTCGTATGCTATAGCGTTGGTTTTAGCCAGAGACTTCTTATAACAAAGGTAAACCGAGGATCCCCACTGGAACATGGAAAACAACAACAACAACATCAACAACGACCATCATTAGAAGAAAGAAGTGTCTTTTCTGTCGATATGCTTGAGACACTTGACAGTCCTGCAGCATCCGCAGCAACACCTCCAATACATTTCTCTCTCTGCTCCAGCCAACTCACCATGCTGCTGTTGAGGTTCTTGTCCACCTTGCAGAAGGTGTGTGGAGGCGTCTCCCCCTTGCCTGGGATGATGATGCAGACATCGGTGACAGCCAGGGAGGAGTGGGGCTGACTCTGGGGGGCGCGGCGGTAGGTGATGTAGATGCGCTGGGAGGAAGAGCTGCTTATGTTGGCAGGGCGACCGGAGGGCGTGGTCTGGACGATGTGACATCCTGGTTTCAGCTTTTCCTTCCACTCGTACAGCACTCTGGCAAACAAAAAAGCCTTTTAATACTACTATTACTACTACTACTACTAATAATAATAACAATAATAATAATATTAATAAAGCTTTGTGTATAGCACCTTTCATTCATAAAAATGCAGCTCAAGTGCTTTTACATCAGTAAACCAGGAAGACAATTCAAAACATGATGTGAGAGATACCTTAAAAATCAATGAGCCTTGTCCATTTGACAGGTATGTAATGCATCTTTCTTTTAATATTATGTGCAATACATGTTTTTGATTTAATGAAACATGAAGCACAGACACCATTTTGGAGTCAATATAAATACTGGTGTTCAATGTAACAACATTAAAAACCTCTGCATTTGATCAAAACAACACTAAACAAAACACATAAGATGACACATTTCTGTACATGTACAGAAACTTCTGTACATGTACAACACTTCTCGAAAAAGATTCAGTAGACGCTTCATCATCAAAAGCGAGAATGTGACTATAAAATAATGTATGTCAGGGCCCCAAAACGCTCCACAACAACACTCGGTCCACAGATTAACAGAGAGCTAAAAAAAACACACCCCAGCAACATTAATTACTAGGAGGTCAACCTGATGGATGTGGGCACGTGAGTAGCTTAGAGCCGTCTAAGGAAAACTGGGGATTAGCGAGGCCTGAGGAAAAGGGTCAGTCACCGGGGATTACCGCTCACCCTAGGTCTGTCAGCGGGGGCTTATCTCTGCCCCGCTTGAAGCACAGGAAGATCTGTGGCCCGCGCAGGCTGGCCCCGTTGAGCTCCGCCGAGAGGCCCGTCGGCGTGCTGTCCACGCTGGTGAAGCCGGGCGGCACCTCCTCCCCCAGGGAGCGGATCACCACCGCCACGTCGGTGATGGGCGCATCGGCCCCGGCGGAGCGGGCGCAGGCGTCGTCCGCCAAGTGGAGCTTCTCCTCCAGAGGCTTGGATGTGCCGGTTAGGCCAGCGACCACAAAGTAGTCCACCACACGAGGTCCCTTGTCCTCCATCATGACCCCATGCCCACTCTGCAGACTGGAGGAGAGCGGGAGGAGGGGAGCAGGAGGAGAGCAGGAGGAGAGCAGGAGGAGGAGGAGGAGAGCAAGAGGAGAGCAGGAGGATGTGAGGAGAGGACGAGGAGAGCAAGAGAGAGCAAGAGGAGAGCAGTAGGAGAGCAGGAGGAGGAGGAGAGGAGGAGGAGGAAGAGAAGAGCAAGAGGAGAGCAGGAGGATGTGAGGAGAGGACGAGGAGAGAGCAGGAGAGCAAGAGGAGAGCAGAAGGAGAGAAGGAGGAGGAGAGCAGGAGGAGGAGGGGCGGATAACAGCAGGAAAGCAGGAGGAGAGCAGGAGGAGGGAAGGATCTTTATTAATGCTGTGTCATATCAAAATATCCATCTACATTAAAAAAAGAAGCCACACAGCCACGATACGACTCACTAAGACGTTCAATCACAATTAAGAGACGACTATGGAGATCGCTGGCGGCGCGTACAACAAACAAAAGCCCACGTTACATAAACCAACTATAAGAAAAGAATACACATGGAGCATCTGGAAGTGCTTAGTATGCATTCCTGTTCACAAAAACACCACATTTCAACAAGAAATATGGCAGCGCTTAAGAACATGACCTTCCTATGTGCCGTGACAGATTATCTAAAATAAAGCACATGCCGTTGTCAAAATAGGCAGACCATTTGTTAGCTATATGGGGCTGCCTCTATGGTCTATATATGGCCTACATCACTAGTAAGAAGAAAGGGAAAGAAGAACAAGCACTTTAGCACAGCAGTGATCACAGGCATACCTTTTAGTCTTTTTTTTATCCTCCACATTTCCATAAAATACGAAAGTCCGTGGAGGCGGCTTGTTACGGGTGGTGTGGGGTATCTTTACAATGCAATAGTTTATTGTGCCTCAAACAGGGGCCTGCTTTATCTCCTGTTCCTCCACAGAATTCACCGGCAAGCTGATAAACAGCTCGTATTTCTCCAACTGGGATGAGGGAGTCAGCATTGAGCTGGCACAGATAGGCTCCTCATCATATTTCACGACTTAAAAGAAAGGTTTATTATCATGTCACTCATTTAAGACCGTGGCATTAGATTCATGGTCTCATTGGGGGGGGGCACTCCCCCCCCCCTTCCAATGAGGAGGAGGGATGGGACAGAGCAGTACTTAGAGGCTTAGGGAAGGAAACTGACTCCAAACATGTGAAGATGGGATAAGCAATGCAAGCGTGTTGCATTACTTGCATTGTTTAGTCATAGTGTCCAAAAATACATTTACTGTCGACTGTCGTCAATATGCATATCTAACAGATAAAATATGTGTTAATCCTCTAAATAATCTTAATTTACACGCAATCTGGGTCTATATAGTGTTAATAGTTCACAGGAATTCTTGAGTCCAGTACACAAAAGTAAAACAATGTGATCTAATGTTGTAGTATCTACCCATTAAACACATTACTGAAGTAAACAAGTAAGTAAACAAGTGATTTAGCTTTGCTGGTGGGGAGCGGTGGGCACTGTTTCTATAGAAACGTGGTCCTCATACAGGGAAGTCCCAGACTTATTAAAGTTTGGAAGTTTCTAACATGGGCCTACATTATTATGAACAATTATGAGTTGCAAGATCACTGACTCATCCCTCCTGACACTTCCCTGAAACGATGTGCAATGTTGCCCTCCATCAGTAAACCGACTCTGACATCACAACACAGCAGGATGTGCACAGCGGATGCCACCATGACCATTAGCAGCGTCAACAAGGACGTAATCATGTGCATAATACATAAAAAGCAGAACCACACTTTTTCATCCAGGGAAACATTTCTCAACAATTTCAAGAGCGGGAAAAAAAAAACTGCATTCAACTGCAATAATAAATGGAGCGTGGCAACAGATGGCAATATTGTGGAATGTATTACACATATTATTCAAGTTATGACAGTAGAGTAGCCTAAAAAAGTCACTTCAAATATATTACCATTACCATACTTGTTTACCTCTATTGAAAGCCTATGTGATTTCATAATGACAACAGGAGGCCTCTAACCTTTGCTTTAAGCCTGAGAGAGAGAGAGAGAGAGAGAGAGAGAGAGAGAGAGAGAGAGAGAGAGAGAGAGAGAGAGAGAGAGAGAGAGAGAGAGAGAGAGAGAGAGAGAGACAGAGAGAGAGAGAGAGAGACACAGAGAGAGACACAGAGAGACAGAGAGAGACACAGAGAGACAGAGAGAGAGACACAGAGAGACAGAGAGAGACAGAGACAGAGAGAGATGCGTGCTATGATTATACTAAGGGAGAGGATAAACAGTGGCCTGGTGAGGCTGTGGCAGCAGCAGCAGCAGCAGCAGCCGGGGATTAGAAAGGCTGTAACACCATGGGGTGGGGAGGACGGCCACCCTGATCTGGGAGCCAACACCAACACGTTTCACTTAGCATCTGCTCCCTGTAACCATAGATGCCATCGCGACCGACTAGCCCCCCCCCCCCCCACACACACACACACACAGCTTCATTTAAACCTCTCTCTCTCTCTCTCTCTCTCTCTCTCTCTCTCTCTCTCTCTCTCTCTCTCTCTCTCTCTCTCTCTCTCTCTCTCTCTCACACACACACACACACACACACACACACACACACCCCAGGTTTCCCCAGGTTCGCTCCATTGATAATATACAAGAACATATAAACCAAAGCAGTCGAAACGCATCGCATTATCAAAAACACATGTAGCCATGTGTTTTTCCCATGTTGCACTTTGCTCAGGCCTTTCACAGTCCGCTAATATCATCATGTTACGGGTGTTTTGAACTGTGTATCTGTCAGAAGCCATTTTACGTGACGTGTGAAGGGATGCAGCGTAGTAGCCGCTCGCAGGACTACAATGGGGATGATGGAGCATCATTATGGGGATATGGCGATACAAATATATACAGTGAGCCTATATAACGCGATTCATTGTTTATTGTATTTGACTGAATATGGGATAGTGGACTGAATAGGCTATCACAACAGATCAAATAGACCGGATCGGATAACGGTCAACGAAAGCAGAAACATAGTAAATGTAAGCGCCACAATACTGGTAGGGTATGGGCGAAAACGGAATGGGATTTAATATCGAATATCGTTGCTACACATGTTTAATCTCAAATAAAGGTCTGTACTCACATCCGAGAATCGCGACGTTGGTCTGATTGATCTGAAGAATTGTAGATATTTGAAAAAAAATAAACCAATAATCACGTTAAAAAAATAAAGGTAAGGTAAAATGAAAAAAAAACGTAAGTAAGATCTTGATTGGTGATTTCCCCCTCTATCTATCTCTATTTATTATTATAGGCCTGGTGTTTTCCTCCTCCTGAGGATAACAGACGCGTCCACAGCAGCGCTGGCCGTGAAGCGCTTTATCCAGACGTGCGCTGGTCACGTGCTCACACGAATCGACGTCATCTATGACGTTGCCACTGCTGCGCTTGATTAATAATAACACGCAACGTGCGTAATGGGCCTATTTTTTAAATACTTTTGTAAAATACCGATAATTAACTGCTAATCGTCATATTTTAATTACAGGTTGTTGTTTTTTTTATTTTGTAAATTTTATTTGTTTTGTCTTCCATGTCCTAAAGATTGAATGTCGTTGCACAAGGCGCGATGATTGTTGCGTCAATTAGGCTGCCTGCATGCAGGGCCGTTTCTGACCCTCTGGGGGCCCGAAGCCACACCCTACTGGCCCCTCCCGCCCACATACGACTTATTGAACCCCTTTCTCAATTTTCATATATATATATATATATTCAATTTTTTCAGAATTGTTGCACAAAAGCTCAATTTTAACACATTTTGAGATTGATCTAAGGATCAAAATTACTAACAATTTCACAAAAAAAAGTTGATGTATTTATTTGTGTTTTAATGGGGGGCCCCGTGGTGGCTTAGGCGGCCCTTAGCCGTCGCTTATACGGCTTATAGCTAGAAACAGCCCTGCCTGCATTTGATACCAACAATCGTTGTCTTATAGCAGCATTTGATAACAGCGATACAGTGGGTCAATGGATTCAAAACATGGACGGTTTCAGTGGGTCTACTTGCCAGTACAACGCGTGTTGTGTTGAACAGTAGTTAGACCTACTTCAAGACATAATATTGTTAAAAAAGGGGTATTAGGGTATCTAGCTATTTTCTCATCGACACATAATGGAATGTACCATAATAGCATTATTTTATTCCAAATTATTAATTTCCAAAGTTGTTCATACTGAATAAAGTCTCAGTAATATTAGATTCGTTTTGTGGCTTTTTTAAAGGTATGTTCAGCGATTCTCGGGAAAGATTGTTGATATTACAGCTCAACACCAAAACAAACGCACACTCCTGTCAGTCTCCCCTCAGATTGACTGTCTCTTTCACCCCCAAACTCCCCCCTCCGCTGTGGATGAGCCCGAACGCCCCCTGCTGCCGATTGGCTGGAATGGCTCGGTCCGAGCCACTTTGTCTGTTTCCCATTTAAAGAGCCGGGGCTATGTAGGAACACCAGATTATTATTTTTTAGCGCACACACAGACACTCGCTGATTAGGATCGCTGACTACACCTTTAAATCCCATACAGATGGGATGTTTTTTTATTTTATCTAGCTAGCCCTGGATTGGTTTATTTATAATTGTGTGGCTCTGAGTGTGTGTGTGTGTGTGTGTGTGTGTGTGTGTGTGAGAGTAGCAGTCCCCGCCCCTCGTGGACCGCTGTGTGTTTCTACTTTCGGGGTATGTTGGGTGTGGGGTCGTGTGCAGCCGTTTCTTCCCGGTCGGAGTCTGGCTAAACACCGCCCTCACGTGGGAGCCGTAGCACAGAATCAAACAGCCACCTGACGTCACTCCCAGACGTTTGAACGGTTCCGCGGATTTTCAGTTCACAAAGTGAATGGATGTGAATGAGGCGGTAGCTGTTTCAAGACGACAGCGTACATGATCCTGCAATTAATAAATACGAAGTTCGTTTTTTAACGATACAGTGGTATCGTTAGGAATAGGATTTTTCTTGTCGGCAACTTTCCCAAAAAAGGTATTTTACCACATTATTTTTTCTAGCTAGCGTTGCTTGCTAATCTTGGGTTACTTAAGGCTCGTAAATGAGAATCGATGTGCATTCAAATCAAACTGAATATATGTCTCATGCCTCAAATGGTCAAGTTACAGCCGTGTAAAATCGTTGTAATAATGTAATGTGACACATCGAGTAGGCCTACAGCGCCTAATATAATGCCACACAACGTGGGTTGTTTAGCCTATTTTTGAAATACTTTTTTTGTGTAACACAGACATTAAACTGCCAATCATAATATTAGAAATAGAGCAACAAAATAAGTACTAGGGACAATGCACATTCAGGCTGCCTGCATTTGGTGCATCGTTGTCCTGCACCAGCATTTGATAACAGCGATACAGTGCGTTTCACGAAATGTTATTTTTCCAGCTATTTTCTTATCGACACGTTGTAGCTCCATATTACCTTTATTTTACTCTAAATGTCATGGACACGGTGATTATGGTGGCCTTATTATTAGATATGGTGGCATTTTAAATCCCATATGATCTGCAGATGTTTTTTAGTTTTTTTTAAATCTAGCTAGCCCTGGATTGGTTTATTTAAGTGTGTAACCCCGCCCCTCGTGGACCGCTGTGTGTTTCTACTTCCGGGGTATGTTGGGTGTGGGGTCGTGTGCAGCCGGTTTTACCTGGTCGGAGTCTGGCTAAACACCGCCCTCGTGTTAAAGCTGTAGCCCAGAATCAAACAGCCACCTGACGTCAACGCCCTGCTGTGATTGGCAGACGTTTGAACGGTTTGAACCGTTTCCGCGGTTTCGTTCAGCACAAAGTGAACGGATGTGAGGCAGTAGCTGCTTCAAGACGACAGCAT
The DNA here is from genome assembly GCA_030340625.1 of Merluccius polli. Taxonomy (NCBI): domain Eukaryota; kingdom Metazoa; phylum Chordata; class Actinopteri; order Gadiformes; family Merlucciidae; genus Merluccius; species Merluccius polli. Next base: position 162,960 of record JAOPHQ010002010.1, on the reverse strand, counting down.
ACATGATCCCAGAATACATCTGTTAACGATACAGTGGTGTCGTCAAGGCATAGGAGTTTCTTTTTCGGCGACTTTCGCAAAAAAAGGTATTTTACCACATTATTTTCTAGCTAGCGTTGCTGGCTAATCTTGCTCGCAAATGATATATATATATATATATATATATATATATATATATATATATATATATATATATATATATATATATATATATATTCAGCTTGATTTGAATGCACGTCGATTATCGCGAGTGCTTCGTGTGATGAGTTTTAGCCCAACGAGCAAAAAAAAACAACACGTCTGTTGTCCACAAACCACCCATTTATAGACGGCATACAGGGCTATCGTCTTGTCGTGTTCTCCTTTTGCGGTGTCTACCTCTCGCGTCACCTGTATTACCAAGTATTTTCTGAAATGACTAAATGTATGGACAGCTTAGTTTAGTTCGGTCATTGTTACGGTTTCTTAGTCTAGCTTGCTTTAACGAAGACCTCTTGTCTTGCAGGTGTCCGCCATGGCCTCCACGTTCTCATTCGTGGTGTCCCTCAAAGAGCTGTTCGATGGGAAACTGCAGCAGTTCATGAGTGACATTGATAATGTCCACATGGTTTGGCTCAATGAGATCCAGCAGGAGGCCAACCGCATGCTCACAAGGTAAGCTGGAATTAAAATGCATTTTCATGCTGTTCATTCGTACATTCAATGATTTTCTAGTGCATTGTCAAGTCACTCATCAGATTTTTGTAATTAAATTCTATCCCAAATGGACATGTTATTATTACTTGTGTAACTGAATATCAATTTTATTCTGATTGTAGTGATTTTAGTGCTGAGCCAGAATTGATGCCAAAAACTCCATCTCAGAAAAAAAGGATTCGCAAGAAGCGCGTATCTGTGGGGTATCAAGAAGAATCTCGTGCCATGAGACGGTTGGTTACTTTATTACTGTCATATTATATTCGTTTTTTTATGCGCTCTAGACTTCATCGTGTAAACATATTGTTAACGGTTTTTTGTTGTTTATGCAGGTTTTCCAAGGGCAAACGTAGCAAATTGCGGGGCTCCTCTGTTAAATCCTTGGACCTAATCACTGAAGATGAGGGCATCGCCCAAGCCAGCACATCAGGGGAGGTTTCCGAGCAGCCCAAACGCAGCACTCGCAGAAATAAACAAACTCAGCCTGAGGTATTGGTGGAGGCAGCCGCCGTCAGCGACTGCAGAGCAGAACAGGTGCCTGAGGAGGAACCAGGGGTTGTTGATATGGAGCTGGAGACGGCGGTACCAAACACTGAGATCAAGATTGGTACAGGCGAGCCCCAAGTGTGTTTCTCCAGCACGACTCCACCCAAGATCCCTGCCCCCGAGGTTACAGTGAGGATCTCTCCCACGGACCGCCACTCTGCAGAGCTGGTGGCAGAGCCCGAGGCGTCTCCCGGCCGCAACGCCACCAAAATAGCCATAGCTCGCACGCCCCCCAGGGCAGAACGCAGATCTGTGCGCCACTCGCTCAAACTGCGCTACTCCCTGGCAGGGCTCCGCCACAGCATGAAGCAGGATGCCGTCCGCCGCACCTCTAGGCGCTCCATACTGAAGAAGAAGTCGGCTCGGGCGGGCAACTCGACGTACAGTAGCGACGTTAGCGGTGAGTAATGTTGTCCAGATAGTCTAGTGGTTAGGTTGTTTGACTCCCAACTGAAAAGTGATGTTTGATAAACCCAAATTTCCTTACTCATGACACCCATTTGTAAGAAGCCTAACCCCTACCTGCTCCTACCTGATGTTTATCCAAAAATATCTTGATAAAAGCAGCTGCTTAATTACTAATCATAATGTGCCATCTTTTTTCAAATGGTTAACGATTTAAACCTAAATATGTTGTCCAATTCATTGCTTCTGTTGTAGATGATTCTTGCATGGAAACTGATGGAGAAGTGGAAAAGAACAGAGAAGTGTGAGTGGTCAATGCAATATTAGCCTCATTCAATTTTTGAGTAGTTAAAAGTTTGAATTTAACTAGTCCACAAATATACTACTTCATTTTAGAAGAACAAGGAATATATTCAATTGTTTTGCCAAAAGTCAAAGTGCAGGTCTGAAAAATTAATATAATTGACATTTGAATGTTTTGCTTTAGGCTGTCAGTGGAAAGTGATGAAGTTGAAACAGCGGGTATCGAATCCGAAGCTACTACAGAGGTCAGTAAAAAACAAAACAAAACATATTTTAAAAATAATTGCTTGGGTGGATATTAAGAATGATATTCATTTTTGATGTTTGCTTTGCTTCACTAAAATGGCAGATGGCAGAGCAGAAGCCAGTGGTCTGCAATAAGCGTATTACTCGCGCGATGGCTGTCAACTCTCCCTCGGTGGTGTTCTCACCTGCGCTCACCAGCAAGTTCAGAGATGTCACCTCAGGCATCAGCTCAGGTTAGTATAGCTGCATTTCTGGACACTTCATTAAATACTATTCCACTATTGCCCCCTAGGTGTACTGATAAGAATTGTTTCTTTTTTTTTTGGTTTATGGATATAGGCAGTGCAAAGAAGGCTTCTGTGGGAAGTCGGAGGTAAGTTCATAATTTTCTCTTTCTTTAAATTGCAATTGGCTCACCATCTACGATTTGAAGACGTTTTCCATAAAGATATGGTGCATTGTTCTCAATCTAGTAGTTTAATTTATTCCATTCACTTGTGTGGCACTTGGAGTATATAATATATAGATCAGTTATAGTACAGTTTTTGCAATGTAAACAAAGCCTTTAAGATGCTTTTCTTTACATCTGTAGGAGCCAGAGTGGCAAGCGCAAATCCCCTGACATTCAGGAGGGTAGCCCAACTAAGAGGCCCTCGGCTCCAAAGAAATGTCAATCGGTAAGATGAAAAACAAATCATCATTCACTTCTATCTGGAGAGTCTTACAAGTGTGTGTGCAGAAATGGGTGGCCCGGGAATCAAGTCCCTTTATTTAACCCCCCCCCCCCCCCCCCCCCCCTCAATCATTCAGACGATCAAGCCCCACATGAGATCGTTCCTCCACACCGTACAGAAGAACCAGATGCTCATGATGACTCCAATGTCCCTGGGACGCAGCAGTGTGATGAAGTCCTTCATTAAACACACCACGCCACTTAAGGTCGATCCAAAGGTTAGTCTCTCACGCTTGGTCTCAGAAACGTATCAAAGTCTGAGATGAAACTGGTACTGATTTTGTCTGAATTGGTTCAGAGTGGTGATAAGTGGGTTATTACATTGTTGCAGTCATTACAACTCCAAAACGCCAAGGAAGTCTTTAGCCTTCTTATCTTCTTCTGCCTATGAGAAAGCATTTATTTGACACCACGTAGGGCTACCTCCATGCACTGCCTGCCCGGCACACTCTTTTCTAGGGGCTGTGACCATTTGTCCAGGTGACGCGATTTTACTGACTTGATTAGTTATTTAACACCTGTTGTGACCGCCCCCCGCCCCGCTTAATAGCCATACTTGTTCTTATATGGATGTCTGTTTCCCCCTATCCCAAAGGAATTGAAGAATGGTCTTGTGGTAAGTGAAAGGTTAGAGCACCGTGTGTCTGTGGGAATTTTCTTAATGCTAGTGGATTAGGCCACCTGTGTATGTAAATGTCCCCTCTAACCTTCCATCACTTTTATTTGCTGCACCTGTCCTTTTCTACTGCTGAATCCATACAGCAATACTAAGTTGTTTGTACTGTGTTTGTAACAATAATGGATGTAATAACATCACAACCACTATTGAACTCACTGAGCTATTTTTTAGGAGTTTAATCATATTTGATTTCAGGGGCAAAATTAAGGTATTGCTTGAGATCAGACAAAACACTGGGTGTCAAAAGTCTTGACCTACACAAACCTGTTTTTTTTTTTTTAAGTATGAATGATAAATGGGGTCATGGTGGATTCTCACAAACTAGCACAACCCTTTTCTATTCTGAAAAGTCCTCTCTCAACATTAACAACACTTTCAACCGTTCTAGTTCACCTTTCTGTCATCTGGTCAAGTAAAGTCTAAATTTGACTCCTTTTGCCCCTAGTCAAAAGAACGACTCAAACTGGAAGCTCTCAAAAAGAAGCAGGAGCAAGAGGAAGAAAGGATGAAGAAAATGGAGGAAGAGAAGAGACGAAAGCAAGAGGAACAGAAAAGGTTAGCACTCCGTTCAGAAGCTTGCATTGTGACTGTCCACCGCCATTTGTGTGGGCCTCGTTGTTTGTAGGTGAACTTCCAGTCTAAGTTGTTTGTGTGCTTTTACAGGAAGAGGGACGAGAGACTGAAAAGAGTGGTTGAAGCTAGAATGAAGGAGGATGAGGAGAAGAAAAAGAGAATTGAGCAGAAAATTTCCCAGACCGATGAGAAAAACGACAAGGTTTGTCATGTGATTGCTGTGTATTGTATTATATGTGTATGACACTTAATTAATCTTCAATTTTGGAAAGCCTAATGATGGCGTGACCATTACTGCAATCCACAATGTATCAAAATATATCTACTTTATTTTATTGGATCTGCTTACCTTATTACCTTTAGTTTATAGACACAAACACACAATGCTGGGTTTGAAAGTGTATTCTTTTTGGTTTCTGGTATGATCAGTTTATCAGTATGTTATTTTTTAATGAATGTATTTTCATACAGATGCGTGTTGAGCGCATTGCAGAAGAAAAGGCCAAGAAGAAAGTGGCCGTAAAGCGTCAAGAAGAAGTGGACCAGAAGAGGAGATTGGAAGAGGAGGCCAGACTCAAGAAGATTCAGCAAGCGGTAAGATAGTTTCCCCAATGTACACGTATCGAAAGTCAGTTTAACCTGTATTTTATAAAGTCTGTGTGTTGCATTCACACCAGAGCTCCACTGGCCATGCTTTTTACTGTTGTAGTTAGGGGGATACACTTCTAAACAGCCATTTTAATGTTATATCCATTGGGAACATTTTGAAACGTAAAACGTATCCAGTTTAATTGTGCTTTAGTTAGGCTATTGTTAAGGGCAAGGTACTTTGTAATTCACCTATTGTGTAGAACTATTGACCGAATGCCATGGCTCTAAAGGACTGCTGTCTTCGCTCGGCAGCCCCGTCTCCTCTGCAGATATACACCACTACACAAATGGGACTCATACCGTTGCTCGTGCCTTTAGTTCCCTGCGTCAAATCACTGTAATTTGGAGCGTGAATATCTGTTGAATATCCAATATCTTTCTAACTTAAAAAAAAAAAAGACTTGTGTTTTATAAGACAAAAGCTAAACTGTTCGATTTTTTTTTATAGTTTAACGACTATTCGAAGCTATGTATCCCAGTGTTAATATAATACCACTGTATATAAGGTGCTCCACTGTATATTTTAATTGGCAAGTACTTTGTGACGAATAACTGAACAATATATACAGCTCCAATGCTTCACTTTGTGTCATAAGTGAAAAACACCAGTAGGGCTGGACCCGAATATTCGACTATTCGGATAATTCGTTCGTTGGGTAGGTATTCGGTTTTCAATTTTGGGATTCGGATATTCGTTTTTTTTTTTTTTTTTTTTTCTAAATGTAGGCTATCACTAAAGGCGAACCGCAAAATACATTTTGTCAGCACATTCTTGTACTATATTTATACTTGACTGTTAAGATGTGGAAATATATACCATCTCAGCTTGGGCGCGTGACATCACTCACAGCAGTGAACGTCAGGCTTCAGTTTGTAGCGCTTGTAGCGCACCGCGGACCTACGACCGTATTATGACAGTCCTGGATTGGCCCAATAATCTGGACCGGCCCAAAAATAATAATACACAAAATAAAAAAATACAAAATAATCGGCCTGAAATCGTCCGGCCGAACCTCCCTATGGCAGCCCGTCCCTGGTTATAGGCCTATGCGGCGCTCGTAAAAGCCGAACAATGCGCTCTTAAAGGTTTGGAGATTCAACAAGACTAAGTCTGTATTCCAATTACAATAAGTAGCCTACTTATCGGCCAACAATAATCAAACAAGGCAGTAAAAGTGGGCATTAAACTGTATAACTGTTTTGAAAAAAGGGAAAAAGGCCGACATGTGCCCATACAATATGCAGCCGGCGCTCGGAAAAGGCTCGCGACAAAAAGATGAGCCACACATTTAGAAAGCAATTGCATGAACTATCTAAAAGCAATAGGCCTACCTTAGTCAGAAAACATATATGAGGCTGAACGTTTTGTTAAAATGTCAGTTATGGAAGTATTTAAAATGTTGGAGCGGCTGGCTTGACCACGCGAAACCGAGAGACGGCTGTCTTGACCGCAGTACGCGATCGGTCATTAATCAATAATCGTATTTAACCGTATAACTGCACACAACTTTATTTAACAGCAAGCAAATGGAAAACACGTGTTGGTATTTTGGTGTCCGGTGCGTGTGGACGTGCGCGGCTCCTCCTGCGGAGCGGTTCATGTTAATAGCGGAGTCCGGGAGGGTTCACCTTCACGGCGTAGTTACGAGGGATGTGCGACTATCGTCTTAAAAATACTAAAGTGTTTTTTAAAGTTAGAAAGATATTAGATATTCAACCGATATTCACGCTCCGAATTACAGCGATCAGACACGGGGAACTAAAGCCGCGATCACCGCACCGCTTCAAGACTCACAGTATGCAACACAACGTCCTTTTGATCGATAACAATATAAATTGATCGACACATTTCTTAACGATCAATGATCGATCATCGATTAATTATGCCCATCCCTAATAAGGAGTAATGTGGGAACATCTGGGGCTAAGGCAATTGGCATAGAAAACTTTTTTATTTTTTTTTATTTTTTTGCCCCCCCGAATATTCGAATATTCGCTGTCGATTACTACCGAAGCTCCGGAGCCCAAAATATGGTATTCGGGACAGCCCTAAACACCAGACTGTCTTTGCGCCTCCTCAGTACGAGCCCTTTTGAATCTTTGAAAGTATTTTTCAATATTCATCTGGATTGAGGGAGCAGAAATTCAGCGTCATTGTTAAACAATTAACATTCAAGCCTTTGCACACCAAGTCCGTATTTTTCGTCCAAAATTGTCGCACGTTTTCGGAACGGGTTCGATTTTCTGCGTTTTTCGCATAAAACACAGACTTTCAGGAAAAACAATCCTTCCTGTGCATGAACATTGAGGGTTCAGCACAGAGAGGAGGGGCTGTGGTGTACCTGATCGGGCACTGCGCACTCGAGGTGCACAGAGTGTGATTACTTCTGTCTGTTGTCATCGAGTTGAACGCCGAGTAAAGAGTTTGTCAGTTACAGCCTCGCCTCCGTGTGGGTTATTCATTACAACCAGATTAGAGACCCACGAATGTCACTAAGAGATAGTCAGACAATAATATATAACCACAACAGGGGCTATTCACAGACGGGTCCGAGAGAGAGCGAGACAGAGCGAAAGCACAGGGAGGGGCTGATGCGCTGCGCGCAGCTCTACAATTAACTACGATTTTACCCATTTTAAATAGTCAGAAAAAATAAAATCAATATGTGGCGGTCAATGTTGATATTGTGGCGGGCCGCCACAAATAAATCAATGTATGGGAAACACTGTATCCAAAGGGACCACATTCAGGAATTACTTGTACTGGTCGCTTGTTATTCATTTCAAAAAGGGTTCATCGTTGTGCCTTTTTTAAAAATTTGATTGCGAATTTCTTCGAAAGGAGGAGGAGAAGCGTCAGCAGGAGCTGGTGGCCAAGCGGGCAGCAGAGGAGGAAGAGCGTGCTCGCAAGTTGGCCGAAGCCCGCAGAGCCCTGGAACTGAGGAGGGAGAAGGAGCGCGAGAGGGAGAAGGAGAAGGAGCGCGAGAGGGAGAAGGAGCTGGAGAGGGAGAGGGAGAGGCAAGCTGCTGCTGAAAGGTAATTCACTTTGTTTTATTATCATCATGATAATGAGCCTAATGTTCTTCTGTGCGGTGTGGATTATTGTTATTCACTTTGTTTGTTTTACTGTATTTTTTTCAGAGAGCGTGCAGAGAGGGAGAAAGCTCTTGCTCTTCAGCGTGAGGTGGAGAGGGCAGCGAGAGAGAAGGAGAGGAGAGAGCTGGAAGAGCAAAGAAGACAACTTGAGGAAAGAATGAGAATGAGGGTGAGCACTTAAAATATGTTCCCATAGCATCCACTTCCAAATGTTGATGTATGTGTTTAATATATTGTATATTGATAAATGTGTGTCAATATATTGCCTCCTAAATGGTGGGGGATCATATGAAATGTGCATTTGAAGCTAATCAAACCTGCTGTTCACACAAAAATTAAGCTACCATGGAAATTGAACACTGTTTGGATTTTCAACACTGCCAACTGATTGGATGACCTCTTGATCCCTTTAGGAAGAGCAGCAGCGGTTGGCTGCTGAGAAAGCTGCCAGAGAGAGGGAAGCTGCCAGGCAGAAAATGGCTGCCGCCTCTGTTGCTTTAAATACTACACAGGTGGGTAAGAGGGGAAATTAATAAAACTTTTGAAATATAATATATAAACCTAACTCATTGGGCAGGGGTGGTATTTGGATACATTTTGTATTTTTCCATGAAATTGTGGCATTTATGTGGAGAATGACACCAATCGTCCCCTCGCCCCCTCATCTCCTAGTGCTCTTTACTCAAGACCCCTATGGGGAAGGGTGCTGCCCTGAACGTCACTGTGGAGGTTGAGGTAATGAACTACACTTCCATAAACCTTGACATTGTGAATTGTTTTTTCTTCTACATAATTAATCTATTGATTAAACCCTTGATGGTAACTGGACATGTTGGTGCTCCGCCCCTGCAGAAATCCCCTCAGTCCTACAGCATCACTCCGAAGGGTGGCAACAAACCACTTATTAAAAACACAAATGCCGAGGATTATGGGATGGACCAAAACAGCGATGACTCGACTGATGATGAGTCAGCGCCACGGAAACCAATACCGTCATGGGCACAAGGTATGGACAAACTGGTTATGATCCTGTGTTTATTCTATCCTGCCAACTGGCATTTAGCTCTGGATGCTAAAACATAACAAATTATAACATTTATTTTTTTTTTTCTTCCAAGGTCACAATTTGGATCAGGCCATCATGAAGCAGTACTACAATCCTCCAGATTTGCATACATACTTTGGAACGATTGAGCCGCCAAAGTTGGAGAACATCTTCTACAAGAGCAAACCGCGCTACTTCAAGCGCACAAGCTCAGCTGTGTGGCTCTCTCCACCTCGACTTGGTCATTATTAATTATTGAGGATGGGATTTATTTTTAGTCTATCTTTTGTAAAAATGTTTTTTAATAAAGAATGTGTTGCTTTGACTGAGTTGTGTTTAAATACAGCAATGCAACACAATGGCTGTACATTTACTTTTATTCAAGATTTTAATTAGTCACACGCGTGAAATACTTAGGCTGGGAGACACAACTACAGAAAAGATAAAAGAACAAAATATGTATTAAACAATAAATTCATATAAGGTGTATAAATACGAAACCTGATTATAAAGGGCAATAAGGTAATAAAAGATCAATAAAGGATGTGTATACAATCAAATCAGTTATTGCACAGATGGTTGGATTGCACTGTGTGTGTGGGGGGGGAGTAATGTCTGAGTATGTGTTATTTATAAAGCAGTCTTATGGTCTGAGGTAAAAAGCTGTTGCTCAGTCTGCTGATGTGTGTTTTGGGAGTCCTGTACTACCTCCTTGAGGGCAGCAGGGAGAACAGGCTGTTGTGTGGGTGTGCTGGGTCTTTCCTGAGGCACCGCTGGGTGTACACAGCACCTGCGGACTGGGCAGCTGACATCCAGTGATGTGCTGGGCCATGCGCACCACCCTCCCCAGCGCCTTGCTGGTACAGCTGCCGTACCAGGTGGTGGTGAAGCAGCCTGCTGTCAGCAGGCTCTCTATGGTGCACCGGTAGAAGACCCTGAGGATTTGGGCTTCAGGCCACATTTCTTTTGGCGCCTGAGGCCGTACAAACGCTGTTGGGCCTTTTTAACGAAGATGGTGGTGTGATTAACCCATGTCAGGTCTTAGTGGATGTTAACTCCCAGATATTTGAAGCTGTTCACCCTCTCTACCACTGTGGCGTTGATGGTGACTGGGGGATGAGTGCCCCCCCCCCCCCCCCCCATCCTGTAATCCAGGATGACCTTTGCCTTGGAGATGTTCAGTGAGAGGTGGTTGTCCTCTTCCAGGGCAGCCACCTCCTCCCTGTACGCCGTCTCGTCGCTGTGGAAGATCAACCCCAAAACAAAGCCAACTTCACGATGGCGTTTGAAGCCTGTGTCGCCACGCAGTCCTGGATGTAGGAGGGAATACAGGAGGGGGCTGAGGACACAGCCCTGTGGCGCTCTGTGGTGCTGATAGTCCACAGAGAAGAGGTGCGGTTGTCCACTTTAACCACCTGGAGGCGGTCCGTCAGAAGGACAGGACTCACAGTGCTGTGTTCAGGCCCAGATCCTTGGGCCGGAACTTACTGATGAGTCTGGAGGACACTATGGTGTTGAACACTGAGCTGTAGTCCACGAACAGCGTCCTCTCAATACGTGTCTCTCCCTTCCAGGTGGGAGAGGGCAGTGTGTAGGACGTAGTCGATGGTGTCCTCTGTGGCTCTATTTGCAAGGTATGCAAATTGCTGGGGGTCAAGGGTTGGGGGGGGGGGGGGGGGGGTGGGAGCATGGGGCAGATGGGGGATGCAACCAGCCTCTCAAAACACTTGCTTCTATGGGGGTGAGGGCATAGAGCCCCAGTCATTGAGACTTGTCACTTTCTGCTGTTTGGAAATGACGATGATGGTGGATTTGAAGCAGGTGGGGACAGTTTGGAGGGAATGCATAATTTAGCTGATCCAGAAACCACCCTGAACACCAACGCTGACAGCTGCATGATGCTAATGGAGGGAGATGTAGAGTGGCGTGAAGGGTTCGCTTAGGTTGGTTGAACACCCGGTGTGCAGTTGCATTCTGAACCCTGTGCAGAGGTACACTCTGCTAACGCTGTTAGCCCAGCCAGTAGTCCAGCCATGAGGCGACCATAGCCTGTAACCGACTGACCTGTTTTACGTTACCTGATCGTCACTCACAACCTCGAGATTTCTAGCATACTTGGTAGGTACTAATGACAAAGCAAGCTGAACAGTAATGCTGTGCGGGGTGGATGGTTTTACCGTGCTGACGATACGGTGAACCTGGCCACGCTCAGTCTTGGCCAGGTTCAGCTGAAGATGGCGCATCTTCATCCAGACCGAGATGTCTGAGAGGAATGCAAAAATCTGTGCAGAGACTGGTGTCGCCTGGGGGAAAAGAAAGATAAAGTTGGCTATTATCGGCATAACAGTGGCAGGAGGACCATGTGGGCCTCAACTATAGATCCCAGGGAGTAGGTGCACAATGAGAAGAGGAGAGGCCCAAGAACTGACCCTTGAGGCACACCGGGCGATCACAGAGTATTCAGTATTCACTTCAAGTGTAGGCAATTGTTGGGGAGAGTAGGGCAGAAGAGCCTAGAGATAAGTGAGTGGTGGAGAGAGGCCAAAGGTTTTGGTGAGAAGAGACACAGGGTGGGGGGTGGGGAGAGAAGTGATCGACGTGTGTCGTGGATGGAGAGGTTGTCAGCGATGTGTCTGTGATCTCTGGGCAAAGGGAAAGCCACGTCTGAGGTGAGAGCCAGAACCTGTAGTGAATGACAGGAATGGAAGAAGATAATGACTTAGCTCAGCAGTATGTATGAGCAATATACCCGTTGGTATAGCTACCACTTAAATCAAAGGTCGAGTCGTGGCCATGTGCATTAGCCTTATTGTAATAAATTGATAATGATGAGTTGATTCAGAGCATGGCCTCAGAGTCCAGCTCACGGATGAGCGCTAACCATGACAACATGCTACCACGTGACCGACCTGTCAACAACCCCCCCCCAAAAAAATAAAATAAAAAAAATAAAAAATAAAAATCAACAATATATAATTTGTTCATACGCTGAATCACTAAACCCAGACTAGTTTTGAAGCTCCAGCCCCAGGCGTCCGTAACACATAACGTGTGTATAACAAACCGACCCGCCCAGTTAGGGCGTGTTCACCAGCTAGCCTAGCCTAGCCTAGCTAACCAGCTAGCACTAATGACCTAACTGACAGTGTTTGGAGAGGGGAGGAAGAAGGAGAGGAAGGAGACAGCTCTGCGCTACACCACCACAACTACACTACTTTTAGTTCAGTTCAGTTGGGGGGGAAAGAGAGAGACCCAGTATCGCCGTGCGAGACCGAGGAAAACCAAGCGGGGAAAGAAAGAAGAAAGAAGAAGAAATGGGGACGAGAGACGACGAGTACGATTACCTGTTTAAAGGTAACTGAAACTCAGCCAGCGACGTGCTAGCGGGCTAGCTAGCGAGATGTAGCGCACCGACACAACCAAGGGGTGTTTTCCCCGAGACTTGTGGTATGTTGCTTCACGGTTTACCGGTTTACCGGGTATAAAATCCGGGATTCCGGTTAATCAGTTGGCAGTTATGTCATTAACGACATTAAACGGCGCGTGAAGCCATTTCTGTCACAAAACATACACCCTCTGTTGCTGCATGTAAAACAATACGGAAATGGTGCAAGGCCGTGAAATAGCCTTAAATGTTTTTTGTTGTTGTACTTGGTGGTTGTCGTTATGACAATGACCAGATAGCCATAACATAGCAGGCATATGGCATACACAAAAACACGTCTTTTAGGGGATAACTGTGGAGATAGCTTGGGGTTTTACAAGAGGGGAAGAAGAGGGCTATGCAGCCACGACCAGACAGTCTTCCTGTCCTGGTGGAGGAGTCCTCCCTGGCCTTTATGGAAATGTCTCCTGGTGTCTTCAGAAACCAGTCAGCCATTACAATGCACACAATGCTCACCGACTAGTTACTGTGCATTTTGCTGTATTTAACTGTCTAACGTTTTTAAAACGTAGTACGAGACGACCTTTCTTGGAACAGACGTTGGCGTGGTTGCGTTTTGCACTTTACGGAAGTGGCAGTATTTTTCGTTGTATATTTATAATACATACAAAATACAGTGACGTCTGTATAGGGCTCGATTGTGTATTATTTCTGCGCATACTGTCAAGTAACAATCAAGTGAACATAAATACAGGATAGACACAGGACACTTCCTGTTCCCTCGTCACGAGCTGCTGTGTGGAGACAAACTCATATCCTGATTGGTCAAGTTAAAGTGATGGAGTAACTGGTTATAGTAAACTCATATCCTGATTGGTCAAGTTAAAGTGATGGAGTAACTCTCATATCCTGATTGGTCAAGTTAAAGTGATGGAGTAACTGGTTATAGTAAACTCATATCCTGATTGGTCAAGTTAAAGTGATGGAGTAACTGGTTATAGTAAACTCATATCCTGATTGGTCAAGTTAAAGTGATGGAGTAACTGGTTATAGTAAACTCATATCCTGATTGGTCAAGTTAAAGTGATGGAGTAACTGGTTATAGTAAACTCATATCCTGATTGGTCAAGTTAAAGTGATGGAGTAACTGGTGATAGTGTTTTTCAAAGTGTGTTCTGGTTTTATGCAAGTTTAGCACCCATTTGAAACGTCAGGGTCTTTTTATGCCAAGGAAGGTATGCTGGGTGAATACAAGATACTGGTATTGTAATTTATTTTATTTTATTACTATTGTTACCTGTCTTTTTATACTGTTTGTTTTATTGTGTGTTTATTTTATAGTCACAACCAAATTTCCCCCCAGGATGTATAAAGTACCCATCCATCTATATAAGTACAACTACATGTTCAACTTAAATATCTGTACTACATATATTTTACATTGACAATGATGTACAGTAACAAGTTGACAGAACTGGTACACAACCTAAAAGTTAGTTGAATAGAAGATTGTAGTAATTTGCTTGTGGAATGATGAAAATGGTTGTATATATGTGAGATGGTCGTATACAATATGGCAAGACCTTTCCTATAACTGTAACCTACCTATACAAAGGTTGAAATGCATAGACCTATATAATGTATGTGTCTACACACACACAAGTCATGAGCAATTCAATGATTCCAGTATATGGATAATAAAATGTTGAGATAAACATTCTGTATGGAAACCAGCGCACACTTACTTCAAATGTGTCACTTTCATTCTTCTTTGCCTCCATAGCATTTAGCTAATCCTATATAATCACAGGGCATTTGGTACATTCATACCGTGCCCAATTATCAATCGGTAAGAGCATAATTGCACATTGTGAGTAGCCTAGCCTGTGCTCTCGCCTTACCTTCTATTAACGTGTATATATCCTGTGTCCAGTGGTGTTGATCGGGGACTCTGGCGTGGGAAAGAGTAACCTGCTGTCCCGCTTCACCCGCAATGAGTTCAACCTGGAGAGCAAGAGTACGATAGGCGTGGAGTTCGCCACGCGCAGCATCCAGGTGGATGGGAAGACGGTGAAAGCCCAGATATGGGACACCGCGGGCCAGGAGCGGTACCGCGCCATCACCTCAGCGTAGGTTTTTTTTTTAATATTCATGTTTTTTCTTTTTTCTTCAGAAAAATAATAGAGGTTTCTTTATCTGTGTGACTGCTCAGGATTCCAGTTGTTTTTTTCTGTTAAATGTGTTGCTTTTCTTTGTCCATGGGCTCAGGTACTACCGTGGTGCCGTGGGCGCGCTGCTGGTGTACGACATCGCCAAGCACTTGACCTACGAGAATGTGGAGCGCTGGCTGAAGGAGCTGAGGGACCATGCCGACAGTAATATTGTCATCATGCTGGTGGGCAATAAGAGCGACCTGCGCCACCTGAGGGCGGTTCCTACGGATGAAGCCAGAGCATTTGCGGGTGAGTCACCGGCGCCGCTGTTAAGTGTTGCTCAGGCCGCCCTTTTTTAACAGTTGGTGTCCTATCTATTCTCCGTCTAGGGCTTTCAGACATGTTTCATCTCGAAGTGGTTGGTTAAGTTATATGCGCAATAAGTGTGGCTAAAGTAAAGAGCTTTTTGTTATTATTATTATTATTATTGTTTAACTTTTTTAAATAAATGCTTTTTTCGAAATGTTAAATGGCAATCGTGTGTGGTTGTTAAGAGCCTTTTGGCCATATTCTAGGCATTTAGGGCTTGTATAACCGGGATGACTGATTAATTGAATGTTCTGTCTTGCAGAGAAAAATGGTGTTTCATTTCTTGAAACCTCAGCTCTAGATTCCACTAATGTGGAGACGGCATTCCAGACCATACTTACTGGTGAGTTCTTCATAATGCTCCACTTCATTACTCTTTACTCGGGCTGTACCCGACTCCGAGTCGCCACGTCAATCGATTATTTGACAATTTGTGGTTTAAAAAAGAAAACAAAAAACATTTTTCAACTTTACACGCCATTACGGTGACTGGCTTACTGAAACCAGTTGAAGTGACTGGCGCGATAGAGCCGTAGGCTAAATCCAACCATAACGTTGGAAGAGAACCAATGTTAAAAATAACCGATGGATATTAAACAATCATATAATATTATAATGTATAATAAAGCTATAAAGCTGGAAGCGAAAGGCACACTCAGCGGTCCAAGTCACTGAGGGACTAGTGTCGGTGTCAACTGTTGGAACCTGACTGGGGATCACCTCTCTTTTTTTCCCTGCTTTAACACCATTGCTTCGGCATTTCAGTTTTGTGGACTGTCCCATTAGCGCCCCGCTTAAGATTGCTTGATTACAGAGCATGAATATCCAATATCTTTCTAACTTTAACTCGTTTTGACGAGAACAATACGCGATGGATCAATCAACAGTTCTTGACATAAAGTTGTGTCGACTTTTAGCGTACAGCCCTACTATTTTCTATTTAGTTATCGCCAGATGATTTTCAGTGAATTCAGACACTGGGGATCGAACCCAGTACCTTTTTGACTTGGA
The DNA here is from genome assembly GCA_030340625.1 of Merluccius polli. Classification (NCBI taxonomy): domain Eukaryota; kingdom Metazoa; phylum Chordata; class Actinopteri; order Gadiformes; family Merlucciidae; genus Merluccius; species Merluccius polli. The sequence continues at coordinate 147,069 of JAOPHQ010002010.1, read as the reverse complement.
GTCGATCCCCTGAGCCACGACGCGATCCTGCCCCTATTCGTGCACCTCTTCAGCAGCACCATTGGTTTTTAGGAACGGCTTTAATTGTAACTGTAATAACTGTAGATATTGTTTCTAAATACCCAAAGTGGAGTATGTCAAGGCATGACTAATGTGTAGGCTCAAAGGTTGACTCTATATAATGTGGCTGGATGTGACCAGCCTGACTGGGATTATGCATCTTAAAAGGCTAATGAACAACCTGGCCTTGTAGTCACAGTCACAGTTGCTTTGACAGGACGTGGCAGCAATAATAATTTGCAGTTAACAAGCCAGCCCTCTTTTTAGCACAAAGGCAGTAGAGTGCAACAAAGCTCAAGTCAAACTAATCTTCAAACAAGAGTGCTATCGGATCTTATCAAGTAATTCCATAACGTAAGCCTTGCCTTGTACCGGGAGTAGATTATGCTAACTGAAATGAATGTAAAAGATATTGCCGAAACCTCTACAATGCGTTTCTCTCTGTGCTGTGATTGTTCTCGACCTCATATAAGAAGACGCTTTGGATAAAAGCGGCTGCTAAAAGGCAAAATGTAAATGTGATGTTATCAAAACAATAATAACACTGCGGTATCTCTGTCTCTGTCTCCTCACCCCACAGCCATCTACCACATCGTTTCTCAGAAGCAGATGGCGGACAAGCGGGACAACGACATGTCGCCCAGCAACAACGTGGTCAACATTCAGGTGCAGCCCACGGAGAGCAAACCAAAGATGCAGTGCTGTCAAAGCATCTAGGAAGCATGAAGCCACATTCCAACGAGAGCCGGCCCGCCCCCCCCCCCCCCCCCCCCACCACCACCACCACCACCACCACCACTGATAAACAACAGCGGTGCTGAGATCCAGCTGGCACGCTGATGGCAGATAGCAGCAGTAAGGCTGTGGTTGAAGCCCTGTATCCCAATGGAAAGTATAGAAGAAAAAACAACAAACATCCGCAGTTAGACTTACTCAGCTTCCCCTCCCCTGCCAGGAAAGCTTTTATACAGCAACATTTTAATCATCAAATCCACTCAAAGTTGTCTATAGGTATATCTTATTGTTTTATTTTATTTGTAATCTTGAACTTTGCTTCTGACATGTCTTCTGTCTGGCTTCGTTATCTCTGGCAGTAGGGAGTTGTAATTGGCTCGCACCTTTAGTATGCGGCCGTCAGGTTTTTTTTTTTCTTTCTTTTGTATTGTGGGGAAGGACAAGGGCTCTGTGCTTACTGAACTTTCTACGTGCAATCCATTCAACGTACACACTTTCCTTTTTGAATCACGTCTTTTGATAGCCTCATGATGTGGGATGCTACTGCTTATATTCACACTCTTCTTCCTGTGTACCGTTTTGATTTTCATGTCTCACTTTCTGCCTCATGTATCTGTTGCCAGGCTACTGACATTGCCATGTCCTTAATCAGCACTCAAAGGTTATTGCGATTGCGCTGAGCCGTGCAACTTAAAACCCTTCTGAATTGTAACAAATTATTATTATTATTATTATTATTATTATTATTATTATTATTATTATTAGCAAAACATATTCACTCTTATGATCTGAATGTTATTTTTTTTTCTGGTTGCTGTGTGATTGAACACTGTACTGTTTGTAGTTACGTGCATGTTCAATCTAGGGCTTTACAAGAAGCATATTGTGCTCATTTCAAGTCGCCCTGCATAGGGATATCAGACACAATGCCTCGACGGTCGCAAAAGTAGAACAACCAAATGGCTGAATATATTTAATGATCCATTATGCATTGACCCGAACATTGGAATGGTTCAGATGCTGTCCTAAATTTAGAGCAAGTTGAGAACCGGGATTTTCCCTTCTATTCTAATGGCGGTGTCATTAGCACCGACTGATGGAACCACAACTTCTATTATAGTCGAGCACCGGCTACCATAGCTTTACATTAGTATCAAGACATACACTCTGTTTAGTTAACACCACTCCTTCCTGGAGTCACAAGTCTCCCATGTATAGCCTCATCGGGAATACTAACAAACTTCAATGTTCCCGAATGTTAACAGCACAACACTACTGGTTGCTCAGGATCAATGGCGGCGAAGAAGCTTTGCTCTGCCGCAAATGTTCCCTAGTCCACCCCCCCCCCCCCCCACACACACACACACTTGAATGAAGGCTGCTGTGTTCTGTTGTGGTGTGCTGGGTCCACACATCACTGTCACACTGACTGTCTGGCTGGCAGCTGCCCAGAGCATCTGTCTGGTGCTCAGGGAAGCCTGCTTTCTTCCAACTGGAGGACCTCACCCATCTCACTCCATTATGTTTTAGGTATGAATTGTTGGCAAGCTGCACTTTCTCTTCTCTTGAGTGTGTGTGGTGTGGTGTGGTGTGGTGTGCTGCAGCCGACTGTTAGATTTTTTATATATATATATATATATATATATATATAAAAAAAAAACCTGATGTGTCTCCCCTTAAAAAATGTTTTTTTTTTAAATTTGCACTGACCGCATAGCATGCATCTGTATCACGAAGAACGCACTACAGTTTATTGTCTACATGTATGATTTTGATTAAATTTTTGGTTGCATCCTTGTTTTGATTGCTGGCGATAAGGTTATAGCATAAGGCGCTCCTCTCTGATTGTAAGTGGCTTCACAAGTGCCTGGGGAAAGACTTTCAATTCTGTCTTGTACCGTGACCATCTGCCTTGGAAAGGTTGCACTACTCGTGGGTGTGTGTGTGTGTGTGTGTGTGTGTGTGTGTGTGCGTGTGAGCGTGTGTTTGGAAGTGGTGGTGCCCATGATGTGGTCACACAGATGGCACCGTCATCTCCACTTAAATATAAAGTCGGTGTACAATGAATGTGACATTTGACTCCTGTTTCTTTCATTTTTCCATACGTATGTGCTTGTGTGGTTTTTGTTTTCATGAACATCTGGAGATTCACTGAGCTGTCTTTCACACCACTGGCATCAGAATTGAGACGGTTGGGGTGATCGCTGCGAGCAGAGACTTTACATTTTTTTTAATGTATATACCAAAAAACAACAAGCAGCATTATACTGACAGCAACTGGTAATACCTTCCTTAGAGGGAAAAGAAAACATTTTCCCTCATAAAACATTGGTTTAAAAAGTTACCGCAGTGGTCTGAAGATGCCGTGATAGTCGGCACAGATGAAGTGGTGTCCTTAGGTCGATTGTCAACATGTTATTGCTTCTACAAGGAGGTGAGATGTAATTCACATAGTGAACGAATAAGTTCAATAAAGCGGTAAAAAGGTAAGCCTCATAAAAATGTAAAATATACTACACATTATTCATTTTTATATATAGTTCCATTTGTAATTATTACACAGGGTAATTTTGACTCCAAATAGGTGGTCTCATTCCCAACGTTTAAAGAACAGTTTTAGCACTTGGAAAAACTGCACAAATGACATTGCACAAGATAAATTGTGTGTTATCTACATTGTTGGATATCCATTATCTCATGCGCATATATATATATATATATATATATATATATATATATAATTTTTTTATTCTAATCTCACATTAACAAAATTCACCATTAGCAATATAAATCAATACATGAAGAAAATGGCATAAATACAAACATAAGAGCTACCAAAATTCCACCTCAACACCCATGTTGATACAGTTTGATTAAAACAAAGAAAATACGTGGACATACGATAAAAAAACAGCACAACATCGGATAACCTTTGTTGTTTGGCCAAATCCCACCTTGCAACCTGTGAACGTAACTACGTTGATAACGCTCACAAATGCACACTCCTCTGAAACAGCCAGCTTCACAGAGGGACACACATGAACTAATGGCATAGAGATCATTGTTATACAACAATGAATCACCACGCGTAATCCCACTATTCATCTCATTTCTTTCTGTTTGGAACTTCAAATCAGAGGAATTCATTTGTTTTCCTCGACACATGGCACATCATCATCACGGTCACTTCACCGTTGGGTTACGATAAAAAAAACAAAAAACAATTGTACTAAGAAACAGTGCTTACAACTAATAGTCAGGTATGTCTCTGCAACATTTTTCTTTTCTTCGCTATGACAGTCGAAGTCTTTTGGCTTTGATTTCTTTTGAGAGCCCCACATCACTATGGCGGGGTGCTGGGTATGCTTGACGTTCCTAGAAGTACAAAGTCAGTACCAAGAGCTAAAAATGGACATACGGTTTGTACTTCCCCAGTAAGAAAAAGTCCAGCACGGCCTATCCGCCCACCCACAATGTTGTTCGTAACCATTCATATTCTGTGTCCGAAAGTCCATGAAGTGACTGGGCAGCACATTAAATGATATGGAAAATTGAAATGGACGCATGATCGCTGGTGTGCGGCACTCGTCCTCAGAACGGGCCCTTCCCATCCCCGCGTCCCCCCGTCCTCCCGTCCTCCCTCGTTGGCTCCAGTGCTTCTTCACAACCACAGAGCGTGAGTGAAATGACTTGCAGTAAATCAACGAGAACGGGGACCGGAGGAAGCCGAAGCTATCCCTCAGTCTCGATATCCCAGCACCTTAATGTTATTAAACACAGAGAAAGAGAGAGCGAGAGAGAGAGAGAGAGAGAGAGAGAGAGATAAATGGAGGGGCCATTGGCGGCGGAGTTGGATAGTTGGGTAATTATTTGTAGCCTGGACTCTGCCAAGGGTTTCCCCCCCCCCCCCGCCCGCCCCGCCCCTGGCTCCTTCCTAGAGCAGGGAGCTGGGGCTCTCTGGGGCCGCTGGCGGCGGGGTGTGCGTGGGGCTGTGGCGCATGGGCAGGATGTCGTAGTGGCTGGGGATGTGGCTGCTGCGGGGAAGGTCGTAGGGGCTCTGGGAGAAGCCGGTGGCCATGCCGTTGGGTCCCTGCAGGACGCTCACAGTGGGCTCTGTAGAAGATGGTGGGGGGTGGGGGGGGGGGGGGGGGGGCGTTTGGGGGAGACATGGGTGGGTTTTTGGGGGGGGGGGGGGGGGTAGATAAAGCACAAATTGAACAGGGTAGGAAAACGACACGAGTATGAAAGGGAGCTAAAGTGCGGTTACAGGTCTTTCTCTACCCAAGTGTGCAACAAAAGCATTCGAACGGATGCGCGTGCGTATGACCGGAAGGGTGGACTTCCTGTTCCTCACTTCCACTTCCTGGTCTGATGCGGCCTACAAGGAGCACGGCGAAAACCAGACTATCGGACGCTGACACAGGCTCATTCACGCTGAGCGCCTGCCCTCTTGAACAGCAGGGGGATCCCCAGTCCCCCCCCCCCCCCCCCCCACCCGCCACAAACTCACCCACGTCGTAGACGTTCCTGCCGGCGGCCCCCAGCAGGGTGGCGGTCCCCCCGAAGGGGACGTCCCGGGGGGTGGGGGACTTCATCTCCACGTAGCTGCTCTCCGTGTGCTTGCACGCCGGCCCCTGCGGGTCCCTGATGGTGGCGTAGGGGTTCTCGCTGTTCAGGGAGCAGGAGCTGTTGCTGCACATGGACCCTTTGATATGATCTGTAATAACCATAAACCGCCGGACAAAGAGGCTCGCTGTTTGTGTTGTCAAGGCGATGCGGTGATGCAGGAGAAGCGGGAAAAAAAAACCCCAGCATCCATGCGCGTGGGTCTCTGACGGCTGATTAATGGCGGTGTGTATGAACGGGGAGGACAAAGGGGAGGTGGGAGAAACGCTCGTATCATCTATAACGGTCTCATCAGTCTGATAAGAGGCCTCATTAGACACCACAGACAAGGCACCTTCACAGCACTACCGACGCCCTCGGGTGGCCCTCCCCTCCTCCATGTGGGAGACAGAATGACGTATTGGGCACTAAGCCGCAGAGAACAATTAGCATAAGGAAACCTCAGATCACTGTGATCTTGTCCAACGCATGGAGAGCTTTCACATAAATCAGGGAGGTAGGGTGACACGCGGCTTATTATACCCTCGGCTTCTTAGATAGGGGAGAATGTACCTTTATGCTGTAGGTAAAGGTACATTGTGCAATGGTGGTAAAGCTGAACAGGCACATATGCCATTCGGCAGATGCTTTTATCTGAAGTGCTTATACAATGCCGCGAGGGCATTCACTTTTAGCATGGGTGGCTCCGGTGGGGATCAAAGCCCTAACCCTAACAGTGACTTTATCAGTTGAGCTACACAGGACCAGGAACATGAAGTTTGAACGTACACATTTGAGGCATGCAGGCATAGACACTCACATCTAATCTCACGTTAACAAAATTCACCATTAGCAATATAAACCAATACATGAAGAAAATGGCATAAATACAAACGTAAGAGCAAACCAACATTCCACCTCAACACCCATGTTGATACAGTTTGATTAAAACAAAGAAAATACGTGGACATGCGATAAAAAGGCTCCAGTGGGAATCAAAGCCCTAACCCTGACAGTGACTTTATCAGTTGAGACCATGAACATGAAGTTTGAACGTACACATTTGAGGCATGCAGGCGTAGACACTCATAAAGAACGGCTGTCTTTACAGAAAGGCATTTACCTTTTCTGGAGCTTCTCTGTGTCTGTATCTCCCCTTGTTGAACATCTATAAAAAACAAATGTCATGTCACGTTATCATACTGCGCTTTGGCTGCGTGTCAATATATATATATATATACACATGTTCAAATGTTGACCGCAAAAATGTTCATGAAAATATCTGGTTTGAATATATTCCAATACGGCTTCTTCACGGAGAGAAAGGAGGTTTTCAGAGCGTTTTCAGACCTTCAGATCATTTGTTTTGGCAGTTTCCGGAGGCTGCCAGTGTTTCATCTGACAAAGTGCTTAACAAGCCTCTATAACTAACAACTTTACACTTCACAAGCAGGCAAGGCTAAAAAAAAAAAAGAATGCAGGAAGATGAAGGGAAGTAGTCTGATCTAGTTTGACAACATCAGCCCTAATTGCATTCATTTCTTATTCCAAAATAAATATATGGATTTGTTTACTTTCACAAGATTCAGATTTAAAATCAAGTACGGTGCAAGTCGACACCAATTTAGGAATGTGTGAGGAACAACGGGCCAAGCAGAGGATTCAGCACATGATGAATTCTGTTAGCGAGGCAGTTATCAGTACACTAATTCAGTTGTGTATGCATTCGTATGGCATCACTTATCACTGCAGATATAGTGATTTGTTATACGGACTGCAGATTGCCCAGCAGGCAGAAAAATAAACAAAACGACTGTATTTGTGGGGTTCTAACTTGGTTCAATAAATCCAATTATTGCTGACTAATCTTATTCCTCTGTATTGATAATGGGATTTACTGCATATACCGGGCACTACATCACATTGGAAATGAGAAAACAGATGAGGTGCCCTGCAGAGCGGTTTATGTACAGACTGAGGAGAGGAAACCAGAGGAGAGGGGAAGAAACACTAACATTTTATACTTTTATAACCTCACAGTTCATCGGTTTCATGTACAAAGTACATTTCTTGGTCCTGGACTGATCAACTGATATTGTTTCAGATGTTTCACAATTCACAGGCAAGAAAATGTAGAGGGGGGGGTGTGTGAAATACTAACCTAGATCATTCAGATTGCAGTAGGCTCGCCACTCTGAGCTGGACCTACTTTTCAAGGTGCTCGACTACAACAGAAAAACAAACAAAAACACAATTTCATCATCATCATCATCATCATCATCATCATCATCATCATCATCATCATCACCATCACCACCATCATCATCATCATCATCATCATCATCACCACCATCACCTTCATCATCATCATCATCATCATCATCATCATCATCATCATCATCATCACCACTTTAATCACCTTCATCATCATCATCATCATCATCATCATCATCATCATCATCATCACCAGCATCAGCATCCATTCAATGCTGTCTCCAGCCTGTCAGAGATGAGCGGGGGGACAGTAAGAAGTACCTTGAGGGTGCGGGGGGACAGTAAGAAGTACCTTGAGGGTGCAGGGGGACAGTAAGAAGTACCTTGAGGGTGCGGGGGGACAGTAAGAAGTACCTTGAGGGTGCGGGGGGACAGTAAGAAGTACCTTGAGGGTGCAGGGGGACAATAAGAAGTACCTTGAGGGTGCGGGAGGGACAATAAGAAGTACCCTGAGGGTGCGGGGGGGACAGTAAGAAGTACCTTGAGGGTGCGGGGGGGACAGTAAGAAGTACCTTGAGGGTGCGGGGGGGACAGTAAGAAGTACCTTGAGGGTGCGGGGGGGACAGTAAGAAGTACCGTGAGGGTGCGGGGGGACAGTAAGAAGTACCTTGAGGGTGAGCGTGGCGTCCAGGTTGCTGGAGATGCTGGACGAGACGTTGCACTGGGCCACGGTGTGGTAGCTGGGGTTGCTGAAGCACTGACCGCTGGCACTGCACCCGCTCTGGCCCTGGGGGCCCTCGATGGTGCCGGGCCTCATGGCTATGGTGCTGCCGCACTCTGTGGATGTGAGAGTGAGTGAGATGTTTTAATTAGTTTCTTGGACCTCAAAATGTAATACTTTCTAATAATGAATGGTGAACCCAGATTGAACCTGGAAAACGTAATTGAAAGAAATATTGGGGTTGGTGGTTTTTTCACTGCGCTGAACTACTTTTTTATATTCATTTTATTAATGAAATGTTATATTATATCAAGCATTGCTTTGCAAGAAATGCTCATTCTATTGTCTTGTTTATTTGTTGTTGTGGCAGAGGTCGGTGTGCGGTCTCACCAGACAGTGAGTAGTCGGTGCTGGTGATGTGCATGGCCTGTGTGTAGGACACGCTGGGCTGGACCTCATGGCCTTTCTCCCTCTGCTTCTGCCTGTACCACACGAACAGGCTGAGCATGGCCATGATGATGAGGAGGAGGAAGATGACCCCCATGACGGCCCCGGCAGACTGTCGCTCGGTGCCCCGTGCCGGGCTGATCTTGGTGTAGGGGTTCAGCTCCTCCATCATCAGAGCTGCTATAGGGAATACCGTTATGTATGTATGTATGTATGTATGTATGTATGTATGTATGTATGTGTGTGTGTATAGGTATATATGAATGTGTGTGTGTGTGTGTGTGTGTGTGTGTGTGTGTGTGTGTGTGTGTGCGTGTTCTCAGCATGGCCAGGGCTGTTCTCTCACCTTGGTCACAGCGGATGCCTTTGTACCCGGGGCTGCAGTAGCACGTTCCAGTCACATAGTCGCAGGTCGCGTTGTTCATACACTCACATAATTGCTGGCAGCCGAAACCAAATGTGCCAGCAGGACACTCTGCATAGGGGAGAGCCTCATTATTACACACCCCATGTTAAAGTACCCAGAGAGTGGTGATGTGAAGTGGATAGGGCTAAGCCCCCAATCACCCACACACTGACTCTAATCAGGGCTCCAAAGTTTGTGTGTATGTGTGTGTGTGTGTGTGTACTTACTCTGCTCACAGCCATTCCCAATGAAGCCTGTTCGGCAGGAACACAGGCCGGTGGCGTGGTCACACTCGGCGCCGTTCTGGCAGTGGCAAACCTCAGAGCATTCCACGCCGTAGAAACCTCCAGGGCATTCTGGGAGGAGACGAAGATACCCCCAACGACAAAAATAAGTCACAAAGCCTAAGCCTAACATCACATTCATCACACAGTCATTCATTGTAAATAGTAAACACAACGGGAATTAAAAAAAAAAATAGTGTTGTATTGTGTACAATACAAAACGTGTGTTGACAAAGTATATACACGCATACAGCACAGTTTTAGAAAAGACAAGAAGAAATCAGTCGGGGACAAAAAAAAGACAGAATGGGGATGGTGGATCAACTCACTGCAAGGTGCGTCCCTTGAATGGCACAGGTAAAACACATCTACAAAGGGTGTCCCACAAATGATCGCCAATAATGTCATTCTAAATATTAAAAATATACATTTACATAGGAAAAAACGTTACAGTTTAGTCTTATTAGTTTCAGATTGTGCAAAAATACATCTAAAAATACAGCTATCTTAAGGCGGGGGGGGGGGGGGGGGGGGGGGGGGGGGGGGGGGGAACTATCATTAGGCTCCTCGGTGCAGTTCCCATCAGGCGCCAGCAGAGGGCACTGTGTGTCCACTGCCCCCGGTCGGCGGGACTCACGCTGCCTGCAGTAGAGGCCCATCCAGCCGGGGCTGCACCTGCATTCCCCGTCGTAGGCGCTGCACTGGGCTCCGTTGTGACAGTTACACGAGTTGAGACAATCAGGACCCCAGTGCCCCGCAGGACACGCTGCAGACGCCGGGAGAAATAGTTAAGTGGACTCTCACTTCAACAGCATGGCTATAGTATGCTGTGTAGGGTCAGTAAGGTATAGGACACTGGTTTGAAGTTTGAAGTGTTTGAAGGGGGGGGGGTGATGTGTGTGTGGTGTGTGTGTGATGTGTGTGTGTGTGTGTGTGTGCTATACGAATGATATGACACACTCCGACTAAATATATATATTATATTTACACACTTTCTGTCTCAATGACAATGTAATCGTGTTGAAACAGCCACAATTCCTCCACTCAAATGTCCTTAAAACCATAACCAATGTTTGACCATAATGTTTGAGTGCATTAGTGCATAATCGGAAAAAGCTGAGAGCTGAAATCCATGTGAACTTGAATCTAATTTTATCAGAAAGTGCTCGATGCAAGGTAACGGCAGACATCGTTTTCTCATGGCTTAATTGGTCTGTGCTGTTTTTGTGTGGCTCTCTGGCCTCTATCAGTAAATCAAAGAGCATAAAGTATTACAACAATCATTTAGGCGCGGCGTGTTTTACACCATAGCACCAGAGGGGAGGTGAGGTGGGGGGGGGGGGGGGTTACGCATGGTCTTAAAAATGATGAATGAGCATGAAAGTCAACGTGTGAGCAAAAGGACAACAACAGGAACCAAAGGAGATCAAGATAGATATATAGGTTGGATTAAATAATAATAATAATAATAACAACAATAATTGTTATTAATACTAATACTAATAACACAAATATTACAATTATAGTGATTATTATTAATAATAACATCAATAATAATAACAAGAGTAATAATAATAATAATAATTGTTATTGTTATTATTATTATTATTATTATTATTATTATTACTACTACTACTACCAATAATAATAATACAAATAATAATCAAATTAAATTTAAAAAATAATAATAATACAGTCATACCCTGAGAGCAGTCCTCTCCCGTCCAGCCGGGGAAGCACTGGCAGGAGCCATCGATGGGGTTGCAGGTGCCGTTGGTACAGACGCATGCCTCCGAGCAGCCCTTCCCATACCTGTCACTCGGACACACTGGGGACACCACAGCATGATGCAGTAAACACACCGATCTGCACGTACGATCTGCCGCTAACACATAGACCTGGCACTGTAGAACCATCTCAATGTCCATCCTGATAAAGATTGGTATTAGGGATGTCCGATATTATCGGCCCACCGATATTATCGGCCGATATTGGCATAAAAAAATCAATATCGGAAAATATCAGTATCGGTTTTTAAAAAAGCTCAAAATGACTAAAGTGGCCTATGGCATGTTATACCTTGTTGGAAAGCTCTAATTGTCCTGAGTCGAATGCAAGCGACCATTTTCTGTTAGTACAAAGACAGTGTGAAATAAATAAACACTTTGTTTGAAATCATTTCAGACATCTGTTATGTTTCAAGTGAGGACGTGGTTTGATGACATCATCAAACGCGCCGCGCCGTCTCAATAACAAGCCTGGGCGTGTGCGGCCGTGTAGTGGGACGCTAGTTGTAGCTGTAGTTATGTCGGTGATTTGGAATTATTTCAAAGTTTGGAATTATTTCAAAGTTTCCGCATATATCGGTATCGGTATCGGTTGATATCGGTATCGGAAATTAAGAGTTGAACAATATCGGTTATCGGTTATTGGTAAAAAAGCCAATATCGGACATCCCTAATTGGTATATGACGTTTATTGGCCACCTGTGGATGCTATCGTTGGATCTTGTGAGTGGTCGCCTGCAGGTGATTATGAAATGGGACAATTTCTGTCAACACCAAAAAATCAGTGGCTTACCTGACCTAATTCTAGCTCACATAGACGATACCATAATGGTTCAATTCAGATAGGCCATCAACCAGAAACTATATCTATATAGTATATCTCAAACTGATTATGTACAAGATGTTGCTTGCCCAATGAAACATATTTCCTGCCATGTGAGGAATGAGACGGGTTGTGTTACGCCTAACCGTCACAGCAGCGACAGGTACATCAAAGCATGAGTCAAGTTAAAAGAGGAATATCAGATCAGATGGTGGTCTGTGTGAGAGATATATATACGAGTCTCATTCATTTTGACTTAGGATTACTTTAATGATCACACTTCTTACTGGTCCCTTCTTCTTTCTTTTTTTTCCAACCCTTTCGTCGTGCAGTCAACCTCATAGCGCCGGGTTGGCGCATAGGGCAACCGTTTCAAGCAGGTTGTTATTAGGGCCGGTTGCTCCACCACAACCGCCGTGTTGCTGCTCATTCAAGGGGATTGTCAAGCTTGTGCACCCTGGGAGAGCTTCATTAGCCCTGGGCTTTATGCGCCGGACAGGGGGATAAGTGAGGATACCGAGGGGCGCTCACCCACCCACAGGAGCGTGGAGCTGCTGGGGCAGACGCCGGCCACATCCTTCCCTCCCTAGTAGCACCTCCGCCGCCCCTCTGCCGCCGCCACCACCCCCTCTCCTCCCGCACACCTCCAGCCTCTCTCTGTCTCTCTCTCTCTCTCTCTCTCTCTCTCTCTCTCTCTCTCTCTCTCTCCCTCCCATACTGCCGCACGCTGTAGTAATTACCACCCAGACAAATTATCGCCGGCTTCCCTTGCCTTTAGCTAACCTATTAAACTTTTATTCATATGACATTCCTCAAAGCCATGAAAGAGAATTCAAAAATATCCTCCTATCCTTCCTCCTGCCTTTCTGTAATTTATAAAAATTTAAAAAAAAGACCGGTATATTATTGGAGGTATAAAAATGATAGCATGTTTGCACCGCGCAGATGTCTTTTCCGGTTCTTCGCTACATACTGGCTTATATTGGTCAAAACAAAACAAACAAAACCCAAGAATATTTACACTGGGCTCTCGTGACGGAATTAGGGAGCCAAACACAATATTGACTTTTTGTCATTCTCCGCAAACCATCCTTCACAGGCAGCATATCGTCTTGCGATAATTCAAAGCAGTGTTTGCGAGCCATGCTGGGTCATTAGCAAACATCATTGCTTGTTGTACTCGACTATCAACAGGACAGGAAAAGCAGAAGTGAACTCAGGCCATTCGGTGGCATTCAAGTAATTCGATCCAGCGTGTCAGGGAGGTCTGTAACTTTTGGGGTTCTCGGGTACGGGTCTTCGTCGGGAGAAGGAGGGTGGGATAGCAGAAGAGACAGCATGGGGGGGCGGGGGGGGGGGCGGGGTAAACACTTACCCATGTTGCACAGGGTGCCCACGAATCCGGACAGGCACTCGCACCGGCCTGTGACGTGGTGACACGTCCCGGTGCTGTGCACACAGTGTGGGCACGGCTGGCTGCAGTCCTGCCCATAGTGCCCCGAGATGCAGACTGGAGAGAGACAGAGAGAGAGAGGGCAGGCAGGGTAGAGAGACATAGACGGAGACAGAGAGAGAGAGACAGAGAGAAAGAGACAGAGACGAAGAGAGGGCAGCAGGTTAAAGAGACAGACAGAGAGACAGAGAGAGAGAGAGAGAGAGAGAGAGAGAGAGAGAGAGAGAGAGAGAGAGAGAGAGGAGAGAGAGAGAGAGAGAGAGAGAGAGAGGGAGGGAGGAAGAGAGGGCAGCGGGTTAGAGAGACATAGACAGAGACAGAGACAGAGAGAGAGAGAGAGAGAGAGAGAGAGAGAGAAAAAAAGAGAGAGAGACAGAGAAAAAGTGAGGGCAGCAGGTTAAACAGACAGACAGACAGACAGAGAGTGAGAAGCGAGAGAGAGAGTGAGAGAGAGAGACAGACAGATTGAATTGTCGATAGAGATGACCCAAGTTGCAGATAAAACAGAGGACATGATGGGAATGATAAGGAGGGGGGGGGCATCCAAGGCCAAAACAATACAAGCCAACAACTGAGTCTAGGGAGACTGAGGAAAAAAAGAGAGCTGAAGAAAGTCTTCTAACTGCCGTTATTGGGAGTAGGGAAGTGAAATATGCCAGTGCTATATGTAAAAGTAAATATTGAGGCTGCATCTCCTATGAGACGCTGTTGTGCATCGGTGATTTCAGGGAAATAATGTTAAATTGGAGGGACAGAAGGCATTGCTAAAGGGCCAGGCGAGGTTTCCCCCAAATTAAGGAGGAAGTTGCAGCAGTCGGATGAGGTCAAGGCAACCTAACGTTTTACAGTTTTTTTTCCCCACAGTGGGAGAGGGAAGTGTGCAACAATTCAATGGACCCACAGAGCCCAATGTGGACTTTTTAAGTTTTATAGTTTTATGAACACTAAAGTTTGAAGAAGTAATCACAGCCCAAATGCACTGACCATACAAGGAAAGAGAGAGAGGACAGTCAGAGAGAGAGAGAGAGAGAGAGAGAGAGAGAGAGAGAGAGAGAGAGAGAGAGAGAGAGAGAGGGGGAGAGAGCGAGACAGAGGGAGAGAAGAGAGAGAGTCAGAGACACACACACACACACACATGTTGTGCATGTTTCTCCCTCTTAAAATCCACCCTAACCAATGTTTACAGGCTTGCCGCTGTGAGCCTCACTCCCAATCAGTGAGGTCATCACTTGAGAGGTGCCATCAGAGAGCGTGTTAGAGAGAGAGAGAGAGAGAGAGAGAGAGAGAGAGAGAGAGAGAGAGAGAGAGAGAACGAGAGAGAACGAGAGTGGAAGAGAGAGTTGATCCAGAGACCAAGAGTAGCACTCCCAGAGAGCAGGGCCCCTCTGTGCGTCTGATGAGCCTCCTGCTGAGAGCTGCTGGTGGTGGTGGTTGGGGTAGTGGAGGTAGTGGTGATGGTGATGGTGATGGTGGTGGTGGTGGTGGTGGTGGTGTGGGGGGGGGGGGGGATAAATGGGAGGCGGTGGGTAAAGGACAGTGTGATTAAGTGATAGCCATGATGAAGGGCCGTACACTCAGGCGTTTATGACCGGCATGACTAAGTGCTTCTTCTTCTTCTTCATAAGCCCCCCCCCCCTCCCCTCCACACACACACACACACACACATACACATTAGCGCACACATTAACACACACACACACACACACACACACACACACACACACACACACACACACCCTTCGGCTATCTTTCCCTCAACGATCCCTCATGGAACAAGGTCAATGTTGCCATGGTGTTTGGTTACCACGCCAGCGCCTCGCTGCTCACGCAAACAACAAAAAACGTTTAATAATGAAGACGCCAAAAAACAAACGAGAAACGCCAATGATGAAGTTTCCCTCTCGCCAACCTCTCCTGCAGTAGGTCCCTCGGTATCCGGCGGCGCACACGCAGCTGCCGTCCTCCGGCGAGCAGGAGCCCCCGTTCAGACAGTAGCAGTTGACTGAGCAGTTGGGGCCCCAGAAGCCTTGCGGACACACGCTGTCACAGTAGATCCCTGTATGAACAAACACAGAAAACATGTAACCGCCCGCCGCACACAGCATGCTGCAGAAAAACCAGCACCCGATTGCTTCGCTCTTGTCGTGGTTGTTGTTGTTCTTGTTGTTGTTGTTATTACAGTAATCGAACGAGGAACATTTTCAACATTAGGTTGTAACCGCTGAACATGGACCCCGGTGCAACCGCCGCCTTAGAACGCATGAAGACCGAAACGTGAGCTGGTGTCTTTCGTTTTAGTTGAGCGGCGACTTTTTTTTAAGATGCTGTATACTGAATTCTGAATGTTTTTTTTTTTTTTTTTTTGCTTTTGATCTGACTGGGCCTCGCTGCCAATGCAGTGTGTTGATTAAGAGGGCTGGGTCCCAGGGGCGGCCCGGCTCGTCTGCCATTCTCTTTCAGCAGAGCACTGGTTGTGTACTGAGCTGAAGGGAACAACTCTGCTGGAGCTCAGGCTACAAGAGCAGAGTCTGTGTCACTGGCTTTGGTGCGCATCCAACCAACACATGCGCACGCACACACACACACACACACACACACACACACACACACACACACACACACACACACACACTCATTCACATTCATACATGCACACACACACACACACACACACATTCACATTCATACACACACACACACACACCACCGTACCCATTCTCTCTTGCACACATGTATACAACACATACATACATGCATGAACACACACACACTTGCACACAAAATGTCTCTCTTTCTCACACACATAAACACACACAATGTACAGAGGCTTATAAAGGCACCCTTGCACCCACACATACACATACTTCTCTTCAGGCTACACAAAACTTTCCCCAATGCAATCTTTCACATACTGACACATACATACACACACACACACACACACACACATACACACACACACACACACACACACACACACACACACACACACGCACACACACAGACATGCCCCCCCCCCCCCCCCCCCCCCCCCCCACACACACACGCACACACGCACACGCCACACTTTCATTCTTTTTAAGCAGCAAGTCTTCACTTGGAAGCCTCATTTAATATTTCCTTTGACTGTAAATATCAGAGACTGGTATGACCATTAAAGCAGCACCTTTGAATTAAACCTGGGCCTAATCTCGTGGGACTAATGCCGCGATGTAGCTCGGCACTCTTCCTTTAGCGTGGTGGGGAGTGTGAGGTCGGGGTTGATGAAGAAGGTGGGGGGTCTGCAGGTGACTCCTAATTCTAAAGGAGGGACACCCACATACTAATTATGGATGTGTGTGTTTGAGGTTCTGGCTTTATTGTTGCTAAATGAATGGGGACATCCATTTTAAGGCTGACTGTGACAAACAGAGAGGCTCTGGATGCCCAGTGAGGGGCGAAGAAGAAAGAGTGAGAAAAGACTCCACTGAAAGCCTCTTCAAAGGAGGCTTTTTGTCTTTTGAGGGCCAGAGGTACCACTGTCCAATTTGTGGAGAGGGAGCAGAGCACAACAAAGCTCTCTCTCTCTCTCTCTCTCTCTCTCTCTCCCTCTCTGTCTCTCTCTCTCTCTCGCTCGCTCTCTGTCTCTCTCTCTCTGTCTGTCTCACTCACTCCCCCCCCCCCCCCCCCCCCCCCCCCCCCCCCCCCCCCCCCCCCCCCCCCCCCCCCCCCCCCCCCCCCCCCCCCCCCCCCCCCCCCCCCCCCCCCCCCCCCCCCCCTCTCTCTCTCTCTCTCTCTCTCTCACTCTCCATCCAGAGCCCAAGCCACATTTTCCAATAAATTAATCTCTCTCTCTCTCTCTCTCTCTGTCTCTCTCTCTCTCTCTGTCTCTCTCTGTCTCTCTCTCTCTCTTACTCACTCCCCCCTCTCTCTCTCTCTCTCTCTCTCTCTCCCCCTCTCTCTCTCTCTCTCTCTCCCTCTCCCTCTCTCTCCCATGTTCTCTCTCTCTCTCTCCCATGTTCTCTCTCTCTCTCCCGTTCTCTCTCTCTCTCTCCGACACGCACACATGCGCATGACTGACACACACACACACACACACACACACACACACACACACACCACTATCACTGAAAACAGTGAAACACTCATGCATAAATCCAGAGCATGTGCCTTCTTTCGTCAGAACTTTGACTATTGAACAAAGTTTTTTTTAGGTCAGTCAGATTTTTCACAGTGTATTTCTGTATAGACTAGAATGAGGTTTCGTCATAAGAGCCCCACCAAAACAAACGTTTTCTTAAATATTTCAGCGGCCGAAGACACATTTAACAGCACGTTCAGGAGTATAAATGGTTTCTGTGTGTCCAGGTCTCGCCTTTTTTTTTTTTGTCTCACGCCGATTCGCCGCATCGACCGCATCCAGACATTATCGGAGGAGCGCCGGGGACTGGGCTTCCTGCTGCTGTTCAGCCAGGAGAAATGCTCTTCTCTCCTACATTTCGGTTAACGCTCTCTTCGTCGCGTCGAAACAGACAGACAACACTTTCTCTCTTTCTCTTCGAGGGCGCTTCTTCGCCACAGAGTCGTATTCTTTTTGCTGCTTTCTAGTCCTCTGTGCTAGTCCTCTTCACAAGCACTGGTCTGGCCGACCGGGCGGCTGGCATCCCCCAGCCGTGCCCCCTGGTGACTCAATTACGGCTGACAGATGGTCCCGACCTGCGTGCGATTCAGAGCATGAGAGACCACTCTTTTTTCTTTTTCTTTTTTTTTTTTTGCGCAGGCTCCATTCTTGCAGATAATAAAACCCACATTGTCTCTCGGAGTAAACGCCCCTCAGCTCAGGAGGGCGAGCTGGGGCGGCGGCGGGGGGGACGCCGGGGAGCTCACCGGCTTGACCTTTCCTGGGCTGAATTTATTCCCCTTCCTGGCTGAACTGTGCCACTCAAACTCAGACAGACTGACTCAGACCCCTAGCCCTCCGCTGAACTTATGTATTTGACATTCAGATGCCATAGTTTTATTCGTTTTTTTGGGGGGGAGCATAATGATGACCGACACCCTTGCTGTGACTTTCACACTCTCTAACCGCTCTCCGTGTGTGAGAAGTGGCCACGAGCGCAGAGGGCTGCTAAATGCTAACAGTAGCTCACGAGCATAGTCCTCGTAGGTGGTATTATTTTACCGAGCCAATAGACCTTACATCTCCTGCAGAGGGTGTGACAGGTTAAACACTAATGTGACTTGTTGTGTTCATATTAAGGTCAGGAACCAGCCATAGTTTTAGCTACGCTGGTGCATGCACACACACACACACACACACACAAACACACACACACACACTAATTCATTAATAATGAATGTTACACCTGTGTTTACCCCACCATTACACCTCTGCGGAAAAGGCTGCCTAAAGATGCATTATCAACGCCGCAGCGAAATAAATCAGTTGAGTCTTGATTCACGAGCATCTGGGCCCATTAGAGAAATCGCAGAGTCATAAAATATTGGAGCCGTTTCTTAAAAGTCATGAGATTCCTCCACCGATTCATCCTCCAAATGAAAGGGGCATGCCTTGGCAGCTGTGTGTGTGTGTGTGAGCGACAGTCGGCGGCAGTGTGTTTGAGTGTGATTACGAACCAGCTTCCGACGTGTCTGCGAGAGAATCAAATCAGAAGCTAATTCTCACAATCTCTCTCATTTGCATTGCCCTTTGGCGCCACGGCAAAACAAACAAGAAGATTTAATTATCCGAACACCACTTACGCATTCGGCGGACACATTGTAAAACATAGACCTCGGCGTCCAATGGCTACATCGATACATGGCTTCTAATCAATATTTAGCGGTGGCAAATCAGTTTGGGCCGAAAGTGATGGTCTCATTTGTACTTTTGGATATCGATCAGGAAGAGGGACGCGATAAAAGGTCTCACGCTGAATCTCGGGGCGTATCTATGGCTAAAGACATTCTTGGCTGTGGGGTTTTCAGTGGTATACAGGAGCGCGGGCGCTACCCACCTGTCCACCCTGCGTGGCAGCGACAGAGGCCGCTCATCGGGTCGCAGCCGTCCGCATGGCCGCAGTGACAGCTCTCCCGACACGCCAGGCCGTAGGTGCCCTCCTGGCAACGATTGCAAACACACCTCATCAACACAACAGCAGCATTTCACACAGCGGTGTGCTTCTCTATGTGGCTGTAGCTGTAGTACTGTCTGTTTGTCTGTTTCACCCAGCGAAACACACTATTGTTTTGTGAGTAACCCTTTACTAGTCACTGTTTATCATTGTCACCGTTCGTCGTATTTAGATTTTATCCGAAGTTTTATCTCAGTGACTTAAACTGAGATCCTTGTCAATAATGACAAGGCAGGGGTTAGGTGTGTTGCTCAAAGGATGCCTATAGATTTGACTGTGCAGACATTGCGGTTCAAACCAAGAACCTTTCAGCTGGGGGTCAAACACCCTAACCACTATTAGACTATCCTACCCCCCCCCCCCGCCACCCCCACCTTAATTGACACAGAGTTCACGACAGGTATCATAGTAATGGGGGGGCTGACTTACGGGGCAGGGCTGGTCACAGTGCGGACCGCTCCAGCCAGGGGAACAGGTACAGGTGCCATTGGATGGCTCACAGGTGGCCCCGTTGGCACACAGGCAGGTCTGGTTGCAGCCGGGCCCCCAGGACCCGCTGAGGCAGGGGGCGGAGCAGTCTGCCCCCCGCCAGCCTGCAGGAAGATTCAAGATTCAAGAGTTGTATTTATCAAATGCACAGTAACAGGCACAGGGTAGTTCTGGGCAATCATCTACAAAGTAAGTAAAAACAAAAGTACACAATAAGAATACACACGAAGAATAAAATAGAATATAAAAATACAAAGTGGCATGTGAAGTGTGCCGGTGTGTACATATACAGTACATATATGTATGTAGGGGGGCGGTGTGTCAAACAGTGTTCCGATATCGTCGCAGGTCCCGGGTTTCATCCCGCTGGGAGTGTCTACTCAAGTTCATGTTGAAAAAATACAAACATGAATGCCCATTTTTTTTGTTTCTTTTTCAATGTGAATATCTTGCATAATATTTATATTTTTGGAAAAAAGGGGTCAACAGAATAACGTGAAGGCATTGGGATTATTCTACTGCTATCGTACAACCAATGCTAAAACAGAGCTGTGGAGAATAGAACAAGATAATCGGTTGAATGGGGATCCTGGGTTGTGTTAGCATGTGCCTTCTCTAATTTTCTAATATAAGATTCCTACAATGCTAAATGTAGCATTGTTAATTATCATTCACTGTTGACAAATTGACAAATTCCTTTGAATGTTTTTCCCGGTGCAGAATGTTATTGCATAAAATGGTAGAATAATGAAAACCTGCGCTACATTGAATATATTGATTGACATCAGGAATAGAACATTGTGTTCTTATCAGCTAAATTGCATAACTGAAGTTCAATTTAAAATGTAATAAATTAGCTAAATAATAAAATAGATAGATAATATAAAAAATAGTTAATAGCATGCATTGCTAGTTAAAGTTATTTCATGTCGAAACAGAAAAATGTAAAAATGAAATCTCACATTAAAACCAAAATATTCAATTCAAATATTAAAACAACCCTTTGACATCACATTAAAAAGAAGTACAGACAAACATTCCCACATTTACAAACAAATAAATAGTGAAAAGTAGAGAAGGATAACGGGAGGATAAACAGACTTGAACACAACAAACGAGTGAAAACAGAAATGGCATGGTGGTCGTATTTCTTGGCGCGTGTGAGAAGCCAAACTGCCGCATTTTGAAGCAGCAGCCTGCTGATTGATTTGTGTCTGAGGCGGGCACACAGAGAGCGAAAGCACAGTCGCCACCTGGGGCCATATGCATAGAAGTCTGCGTAGGTGTCTGTGCAAATGAATGCTCAGCGAGAAAGTTGGAAATCTGTGCACGCCGAGATTTTCCCGAGATGTTCGAGCCTTGCGTAGCGCGACGCTTTGTCCTGAGATGGTGCACACGTGAACGGGCTTTGAGTCCGCACCCCGTCGACTCCCATAATGGACCAGACATGGTTCTAGGAAGGCCCATAACTGACCTGGACTTGGGAAAGTTAAAAAAAATCGATCGCGCCGATTACATTTGGAAAAATGTTTGCCCCTGCAAATTGCGTTTTAATGTCGGCCGGTTCAACTGCAGTATACAGGCAGTGAATGTGGTGTGGATTCAGGCAGATAACCTATCCCTAACCTATAAGGGTGGGATGGTATATCCCTGACATGTCTGTTATTCCCATTGTTTACTCAAAAAGTCCCTTTATCATAATGTCTTTTTACATGCACTATCTCTCTCTGCCTTTCGCTCGCGGTGTCGCCACATCACACTGACTTCCAACACTGCTTACTGGTGGTGTCTAGGGTTGCGTAGACACGCGCATATTCTTACCTTATCTGGGATTCTGCGTGGAAACCAGAATACGCATGTTTCTGAGGGCATTTCTCCACGCAGCACTGTTTACTCATCCGGCCCCCAGATGAGATAAAGGCACACAGGGACTTTCTCCAAATCAGCAGCTGAGATAAGGCTTTAACCTTTAATCTTCTCTTTAATGGTTGGACAACATGGTTGGACCACTTGTACATCAATACTCCAGTCCAACCACGAGACTATCCTCTGCAGTCAAGCAGGCAAATTATTCAGCGTAACTTCCCTGGGGAAGACACATGCAGAGAGCAGCGACGCTAGCCTGGTCACTGGGTTCGTTGTGGGAGCAGACCTCTGTGTAGTATCCACCAAAGCCCGCAATATCACTAAACCTGGACATTTCACTTGAACGATATCACAGAGAGAAAATCATTCCATTCTCGACCATTCGTGGAGGCATATGTATCGATCCATCAGCATTTGATCTGTGCTTAGTCCCGGGCGGTGTAATCAATATAGTTTGTGGTGGGAATGTTACACGCGCCCGCGCCTCCATTTGTGTTACGCTGACAAAAACCTGTCAGGTTTAGCAGAAATGAGGCATCAATTGAAAAAAAGGGGAAAAAATAAGCCATTCCTGTTTGGAAATGTCTTATCTTATGTTAGTTTTTTTTTAGTTTGCGATCGATGTGTGCTGATACTATCTTTTAAAGAGAGCAGGGATGCAGTGCTTTCACCAGGGCAGACTATGGTGATGTTTGGAGCTATGGAGTCATGGGGCCAGACCAGAGGACAGCACAGAGGACTTAGAGAGCAGCAAAACAAATACGACGTCTGACTTTAGACGCAAGTCCTGTTTACCAAGATATGTAAAGGTGGTGGTGGTGGTGGGGGTGGGGGGTTAGGTTGAACAAAATGAGGTGACGTGAGAAGAAAGTTGAACATGATGAAGACGGATGACAACAAACAAAAACGCGATCAGTATGTTGAGCACATCGATCCCAGCTGCATTCCAATAAAGAAGGACGGCTGTGTCGCGGTGCGCGGCGCGCGCGCGGCGTACAACAATGCAAACAAAATACTCTGAAGGGGTAAAATATTTATGCAGCAAGTGCACCGCGAGGACAGCATGTATGGATATTCAAATACAAAGCCGGTTCTATTTAGGGACGTATTTAACATTTACTCAAGGGAGTGGGTCAGAGGGTTCAGAGATAAAGGATCCATTAGGATTACTTATGAGGGACAATAAGAGTCAAACAAACTCTTATTAATGCAGAAAGTAAGGCTTTCAAAGGAAGACAATTACACAAAAGGACGTATGTTTCCCACAGAAAAAAAAGCATGTTTCCTTTATGGACGACAGTGAATTTTATGTTGCTGTGTATATATTTTGTGAAATCTCACCAGGGAGTTTATAGTAACCGTTTTAGTAACCGTTTTATAAAAGCTATCCCTTTATAAAGCTATAAACCATTTTAGCTAGGGGGCCTAACAACGCCCCCTAGCTGTTATACAGTTAAAGTCATTGTAAATCACGGCCTCTTGTGGCTTATTGCTTAATTTTTAACCCTGTGATGGCCAATTATAATACTGTACCTTCTCTGCATGTACAGGAGCCGTCGACGAGGGAGCAGGAGGCATTGTTACGGCAGGAACAGGAGGAAAGGCAGCTCGGCCCATACAGTCCAGCGGGGCATACCGAGGTACAGTCCTCTCCCTGTGGACAAAGTGGACAACAATTAATGTCAGAAGGACAAAACAAGCACGGCTGGAGTGTGAAACCACCAGACCAGATGTGATTTCAGGTGTCATATCCTTCTGGCAGGTGCTGTGTAAGTAGTAATGAGATCCCATCAATGAGAATGAGCCATTTGGTTGTGTCGGATGTCGACGTCGATGGTGTTAATGATACAATCAATCCTTACTTGTTGTCATCTTGACTTGACTGTCACCAGCCAGAAAAAAAGAAAATTCAACATGTTTTATCATAAAGTTGCTGTTAATGTTAATGGAACAGGCACAAACTCCTCACCACCACCCCCAAACCCCCCTGACTCCCTCAGCCTCCCATCACTGCCTATCGTTACTTACAAAAGCAAAAAAAATAATATAGTTTACATTTTTATATTTTATTACAACAAGGGATCGGAGCAAATTCAAGAGTGACCAGACAGTGACCAGAGTGTTTGTGAATCCATGGACGCAGCCACATGGCGTATAGTGCAAGAGGAGACATGCATGTGATTTATCCTGAAAGTCTGGAGAAAAAGCTCCGGGGCGGCAGCATGCATCCAGGGGAGCTGAGCCGTCCGAGCTGCCTGACGATGTGGCCCATTCCTGTTAATGAGCTCACCAAGGGGACGGGGTTGGCCATGCTGCAGGGAAAACCTTCCGGCCCTCCCTCGCCGCCAAGAGGACATGGTTGGCCGTGCTGGCCGAGCCTCGGGTCCCATACCGTGGCATTAGAGGAGCGAAACCGCCGCCTCACAAAAGGACTCTTCACATTTCTCCTTCCCTGTCCTCTCATTCCCGCAGTCATTAGAATTTCTGCAGCTTTAAAAGCTGAGCCCTGCACGGATTCCAGCATCCTCTTCCCTTCCTAAGTGATCTCCGCCCCCCCCCCCCGGCCCCCCACCACCGCCGCCACAACCACAGCCACCGCTACCGCCACCGCCACCACCTCCTCCCGCTCCCTCTCCTCAGTTCCCCGGTTTGAGTGACAGGTGACACAATGATTTAGCATCCCAATTAGCGGCCCAGAGGACTCTGGCGTGGCTCTCTTCCGTCCCTCATCAGAACCGGGCGCGACTGCCAGCTGCTCACTGCTGTCATTATCATTTTGAACTCTGTTTAAAAAACGTAAAAAAACTGGAAGTAGCTGAAGATGTGCGAGTGGACGCCGAGGGCAGAACACAAATCTTCCCATCTCTCTTTGCGACACATAAAAGCGCCACCCATTTCCCCGAACCCCACCCCCCACACCAACCTCTCCCTGCAAATGCAATTTTTATTAATCGCTTTGTTCTGGCCAGCCTCAAAAACTGCTAACAATGGCAGTTTCATGTCGACCTGCTAGGTGCATACAGAGGTGTGTCAGACAAGAAACGGGTGGGTGTGGAGCAGGCGTGGGGGGGGGGGGGGGGGCTATAGGAATGATCCGGACCGTCTCCGGAGGATAGGCAATTTGCTGGTGAGCAGCCTCACGGGCGTACAGGTTCACTGAGCTGCAAATGACCACATGGATTTCTCTTGCATCCGCCACGGCCACCATTGACATCCCTTTCACGCGGCGTAGCGATGGCGGCTGGTGGTTGGAACGCCGCGCTCAGGAGCAGACGCAGGGTGTGCTCATTAGCCGACTGATTCATATTCCCTCTGAGCTGAGGGAAGATACGCCTGCATGAGGGGAGATATTATTAATACAGGGGCTATGTGTGCCATCGCCAGAACGACCTTACATAACGACGCGCACGCTCATCGGCAGCACAGGAAACTACGCCCAAACCACAGCGGCACCGCTCAGGCAGAATGCTAAACTTGTGCCTATTAGTAATTCACTGTAGTTGGAGGGAATTTTTTCGCGAATACCTCTCACCAACACCGCCATGATCCCCAACCAAGGCACCAAGGCTGTGTTGCCGATACCGCATCGATCCACAGCCTCGCATCCGTTGAGACTGGATGGAAGCGGCATCACCAACTACCAATCAGACTCTCTCTCTCTCCCAAAGAGTTCATCTCAATGCAAGGTGGAGGACTGGCCATTTAGAATTCATGCAGCCAGACAGATAATGAACCCATTGATGAGGTTAGGAAGCCCTGAGAGACAAGAACATGACTTGTTTCCACAAGCTATAAAAGGATGTTAAATCATATCACTGCCACACACACCACAAATCACATTTTGTATTTCTCTCACACTTACTCATTTGCATGTGCACACGCACACACACGCACACACACACACACACACACACACACACACACACACACACACACACACACACACACACACACACACACACATAAACAAAACAAAACTAACACAAGCAGTGTTATCTAAACTCAAGGTCCAGGCCAGGAATGGCAGGGTGGATACCGTGTGGCGATGGCAGAGGACAATGTCAGAAGAAGTAACATGTAATCACTTGGTCCCAATCAAAAAAGAGCATGTCCAATTACTGGGGCTAAATCAAGCGTACAGGGGCCCAGCGTGCTTCAACACTTGAGAGGCTTCGCCCCCCGATGAGTAGGAGGACGAGGGCCATATGTTTTCAGAGATACTCTCGGGGCACCACTTCACCGACAATTTTAAAACTGGGCCCCGAATACCACCATCAAAGACACGAAGAAGTCAAAGTACAAAATAAAACAGAAACCCTGACTGTGCTGTCCCACTCTGAGCGTAACATGCTATTATTTCCATGTTTGTTTGTCGTTTATTCGTTTTTTTAACCGATCATTATGTATTGATTGCACAGGACCAACTGTGTTGGAAAATACAGGTTGTAGAACGGAAGAATATGCCTGACTCTAAACAGCAGATACACCACCTAAGCATGCACACACACACACACACACACACACACACACACACACACACACACAAAGAGACACATTAACACACATACTCAGGCCCTGTTCACACCTGGCATTAACATGCGTCTTGGATGATCGGACAAGTACAGGTGTGAATGCACCCAAGACGCATTGAGGACGCATTGAGATCCGATCGCTCAGACCACCTTCGGACGTGGTCTGGGACGCATATATCCACATAATCTTAGCAGTGTGAGCCTAATGTGATCCTGGCCACATTGAAGGACCGCCGACTCAACGTGACGTGCTCTGTGTAAGCAAACTTCGAAGAGTGCGTGGTCAAACATCCTGGTCGATTTTGTTTTGATTATCTCTTCTTCTTCGTTGAAAGAGTCGCCACCAAATGGTGTATATTATTATATTATTGTCTTTTTCAAGTGGAAATGACGTACTTCGTACAATGTGGTTATTTGCATATAGGGTGGGGGAAGTGAGATCCGATCTCAGAGACGCGTGTGGAGCCACATTTTAATACCAAGTGTGAACTGACGTACTTAGAGCTGTCCGTTTGTGATCGAATCTCCAAAACCACATGTTAATACCAGGTGGGAACAGGGCCTCAGTCTCCCCCTCTCTTAATCTCTCTCTTTATCTCATGCACATAAACACACACACACACGCACACACACACACACACACACACACACACACACACACAAAGAGACACATAAAAACACACACTCAGACCCCCCTTCTCTGTCTTTATCTCATGCACAAAAACAGACACACACACACACACACACACACACACACACACACACACACACACACACACACACACACACACACACACACACACACACACACACACACACACACACACACACACACACACACACACACACACACACACAGGCGCACACGCCTGCCAGGCCGCCACATGAGGTGTGTCTCCACCTGCCTGCCATCTCTGCTAGCTGCTGCCCTCTAGGTGTCTTTAATGGATCTGGCAGTCCTCCCCAGCAGCCGCCAAAGAGAACAGGTGGAGTAAATTAAGACGCAGTCTGTGGCCCACTAGGTAGCTCGCCGCACCGCAGCAGCCCACTGAAAGACAGGCGGTTTCCACTCTAAACCTGCCTTCACTACTTTGACACACGAGGACACCAACAGCCTTGTGATAGCGGAAGGGGTGGGGGACTATATTACTGTAACCACGAATAAAATTGTTTCTGGAAAAATGAGCTTGAAGGTCTTGCTGTTTTGTACGTAGATAAAGGGGCTAGAGCCGCGGCTGGCCTCTCCAGCGCTCCAGAGCTCATTTGTGAAGTGGAGTTGATCACACTGGTTTTCAATATTGTAGCAGCCGACCAAGCTTTACCAGAGATGTCATCATGTTTCAGGGCTTCTTTCAGAAAGTGGTGTAATCCCAAACTTAACGTAATATTACGGATGGGTAAAGGGCCCAATTTGCTACTGCCTTGGAAGAAATGGCCTTCAAAAGCTATAGATTGCTAAACATTAGCTACAACATTTATAATAACTAAATATAAGTTAATACTTAATGATCTTTTCTTTCAATATATGCCATTTATATACACAATATATGAATCATGAAATGGTTGCGACGGTAGGAGAGATGAAGGTTACAGTGCAATTAACCAATTATAAATTAGCAAGTCAGCAGTGGCTAAAGGTGATACAACACCATGACAACGGTAATGTGATTAATTATATAAATTATACTAATCACATTACAGCAGACTGCTACAATGCAACTATGGATAATTCAACACATGCTAGGCATGTAGGCCTACACAGGAATAGGTTGCTGTGAAATTACTTTTTAATTAACTTTTTAGTTTTAAGGTACGATAACTAATTAGTGTTAAAATAAGGTTGAGTTATATTAAAGATAATTATATTAAAAAGAAAACTTAACATCATTAAAAGTGGTGAATGGTAATTTTACTCTTCAGCACTTTAACCAGCCATCAATACCAATGACGACATTGTTATTAATATAAACATAAACTTAATCCAAAAAAACAACATGACATCTTTGATTGAAACACCAGCACAGCCAGAGCATGTCACTCACCATCAGACCAGCGGGACATATGCAGGAACCTGTAACACTGTGACACTCAGTCCCCTGGGTGCAGTCACACTGTGACCTGCAGCTGTCGCCGTAGTAACCAGACGGACAGCTTTCATTGCAGTAAAGCCCTGTCCATCCCGAGGAACAGCTACACTCACCAGACAGGGGGTGACAGCTAGAACAGGTCAAGACACAGAGGAAGTAGAGGGAAAATAGAGAGAGAGAGAGAGAGAGAGAGAGAGAGAGAGAGAGAGAGAGAGAGAGAGAGAGAGAGAGAGAGAGAGAGAGAGAGAGAGAGAGTGACAGGGAGAGACAGGGAGAGAGAGAGAGAGTGACAGAGAGAGACAGGGAGAGACAGGGAGAGAGAGAGAGAGAGAGAGAGAGAGTGACAGGGAGAGACAGGGAGAGAGAGAGAGTGACAGGGAGAGACAGGGAGAGAGAGAGAGAGAGAGTGACAGGGAGAGACAGGGATAGAGAGAGAGAGAGAGAGAGAGAGAGAGAGAGAGAGGGAGAGAAGGAGAGAGAGAGAGAGAGACAGAGAGAGACAGAGCGAGAGAGAGAGAGAGGGAGAGAGCGTTATATCTTTAAAACATATATTTTTTCCCATAGTAGGGTCAAACTGTGGATTCTTGAGCCGTTGGCTATCCATCCATCTGTGTGTGTCTACAGGCCGGTCCTCAGATAAATGAGGTGTCCCTTTTCTCCTTCGTTCCCCCTAATGATTTCCACGGCCATCGCCCAGGTCCAGCCAGCATCACAGCATTAACATTGCATTAACTATGGATGCCGCTGAGTAATAATGAATGAACCAAAGGTCGCCATTAACAGCTAACGAGGTGTCCAGACTTCTAAATGGCTCACGGTCTAGTGTTGAGATGGGACACGATTGGTAGTTGGGGAGCGTTTAGTCTCACAAATCAGACTTCAGATTTATATCTAAAGTCTGATGGCGGGCAAGCTCAAATCTGGGTGAACGGGGGGGGTTTCACTTTCTTTTCATGTTTGTTTCGACCAATCATGTGGATGGAGGCGGGGATCTGTAAGCGTGTCATTGGTGAAGACAAACTCGGCCGACAGTAGGAAAACTGCAACAAAGTGTCTGGAAAGGTTTCAACCCAACACCGTGTAGACTCTCCACTGTAGAAATATATGTAATAAAATCCCCTTCTGAAAGCTTCATCCGAGTTTTCTTCGGTAGAATAACGAAAAAAGGAAACAAGCCGTAACTCCGCCCCTTGCAGCGCCTGGCAAAAAAAGTGCCAATGGAGCGCCGCTATAGACGTTCAGTGTATATCCTCGTATGTCGTCTGGTACCGGAGGTCGACTTACCTGACGGTGTTGGCAGCTTCGCAGGGACAATACTTGTCACATATGAGACCGTAAAGTCCCGGTGGGCAGAACCTCTCTTGGCAGTTGGGGCCCTTGAACCCCGTGTCGCACAGACAGGCCCCGTTGATGTGGTAACACTTGGCTCCATTCTGACAGTCACACCTATGGCTGCACTGTGGGCCGTAGGTACCGACGGGGCACTCGTCTTGGCATCTGATCACCATGGAAACAACAGTGAGATTTGTTTTAATGCTAAAAAAACAAACACTTTACATATTCAATAATAATAATAATAATAATACAGACCAACCTGATGAAATGATTTTTATTTTAATTAAACTGTAAAGAATCTCATCCATTTTTGAAAATGCAGAAATTAATGAAGGAATGCATCGCGTATAGTCAACACATTCTCCAGCCGTGAGGCATGATAGGCTCATCCCAATCAAAGTACAACTGCATTATTATACCTGAAAGAGTTCGATGGGAGAACACACAGGCGCAGAATATTTCTGCCAGGCTAATTCACCTGTCACCGGATAAATGAATGAGGGCAATTTTGCGAAATAATAAAGCCAAAGAGAAATGTAATCCAGCAAGTGTTTTCATTCAGAGAGACAATTGCTTTAGCCAAACTAATAAAGCCAGACTGCTACTGGGCTGCACCAGCCGGCAGAGAGGGAACTAAAGAGATCTGTGGGTTTCAATGAGCCCTTAATACAAGCCCATTACTTATAATGAATGAGAAGAAGCCGACCAGCATGCAGCCCGTAGTGAGATCAATGGACACGCTGGAAGAGGAGGACGATGAATAGAGGCTAAAAACATGAGAAGTTGCTGGCCGGGCGTAAGCAGGAGACTAATTAAGTGTAAAACCCTCTGTAAATGTTTCTAATTCCACAGTCTCACTCATTAACGTACTATGCATTTCTTCTGCTCTTTATTAGGTGGGAATATTCCAGTCCAGGTATCTGTCTGGTTTACAAATCCACAAAGAGAATAGTTCAGTGGATAACTTCATGTGTTCGTGTGTAAAAAAACGGAATGCATGAAACCATCGCCATCATCCCCCCCCCCCCCCCCCCCCCCCCAATATCAATAAAGTATGCCAGATCGTCTGGCCTATATTCAAACAACGAGAACAAAAGTTCCGCTTCGAAAGGACTTTTCCTCCTGCGGCGTCATCGAAACCGCTTCCCGGCGTCTCAGACGAGAAGCGGCTTACGGGCGGCGTACCTCCGTCCGCTGAAGCCGGCCGCACACTGGCATTGGCCCGTGATGTGGTCACAGAGACCCCCGTTGCGGCACGAACAGTCCCTGCTGCAGTTGACGCCGTACTTCCCAATCGGACATGGTTGGGCACAAACAGAGCCCTGCGGAGAACCAGCAGGCAAAGAACAATCGGAGGGACACTTTACACACCATTGATTTCGGGGGAAGTGCGAGCGCAATTAGAGCTGCAGAGAAAGGCCCTGTTAGAAAATAGATTATGAATGTTGCAGCAGTTGAGGTTGCACAAGTTCTTACCCGCTTTGATCTGCTGATACAAATACAATGAGGATAGCGTGAAAGTACACGCTATAGGCCGATTATTTTGGTAAATTGTACAGCTCTTATTGCCCAGAACAGGTTTTAGATGTACTAGCGACAGTGTTTTTTTTTCTCTGTGATTCTAAAATCGCAATTCAAGCTATTTTATTCTTTATTGCTCCTTCATAACTTCCATTTACCAAACCTCCCTCTCCTCCTCCCTCTCCTCCTACCGTCCATCCAGTGGGACAGGAGCAGTCTCCGGTGATGTGGTGGCAGGTCCCTCTGTTCTGACAGGGGCAGCGCTGCTCACACTGGAGACCGTGACTCCCGAAGGGGCACCGCTCGCCACAGCTGCCACCGACCGACGACCAACCGACGACCAACCGGCGTCCAAACCGACGACCGATACCGAAGATAAAAAGCAAAACAAACAAAAAACACACGCCACCAAACACATTACCCCTTTAGACATGGGGCCCATCGACACACTGCACACTCCCCAATGTTTTTATTTTTTTCATTTGCTCCATCGATCATCATGTGTGTGAATCAATGCTGAATCTGACCCCGGTGAGATGATGCGAAACACTTGAACACAAAAGTCGAAAGAGATTCTACTTTTTTGGTTGGGTGATACTCACAAAGCGCCAGTGTACCCTGACGCGCAGATGCACTCTCCGGTCTCATGGTGGCAGGTGGCCCCATTGAGACACTGGCAGGGCAGCTGGCACGCCTTGCCGTAGTAGCCGTGCTCACAGGGTTCCTCACAGCGCCAGCCCTGGTAGCCGTCGGTGCACACACACGCACCTGTGATGGGGTTGCACTTGGCGCCGTTCTGGCACTGGCACCGGTTACTGCAATGAGGTCCCCAGTAGTCGCTCTCGCAGCCTGCCGACACGGATAGATGTTAGCGTCAGAGGGGGCAGCGGGAGGTGCAGACACAGAGGATTGTTGTTGTTATTATTATGGCCATTATAGTGGTGGTTTTCCGCACCGTAATTGAGTGAGCATTCTAGATGTGAAAATGAAAGCGATCACGACTTGGCATCACTTGCTGCCGGGGCAGTGGCTCAGGTATATATTATATTTCCGGTTGGATTTGTAGAACTTTTCATGAACCCATGTGTGTATGTGCCAACTTTAACCAAGTCACCTGATATCAAAGTAATATATCAATGCAATGATCCCTTTTTAAAAAGGCGAAGTAAGCTAACTCTATTGTATAATTTAAACAGCACAGTATCTTCAACTGCACAACACTTATTTTACTGCAGTTTTATAAATTCTGATTTAGATGTTTTTATTCATGAACAGTGCTTGAATCTGCATATTTTTAATCTGTGTTGCATTTTACATTTTACTTACAAATTTTACTCACCTAGAAAGTAGAAATATTTTAGTATATATAAAAAAATACATTATTTCTGGACATTTCTAAGATCAGTAAAGTTAAAGGAGCTAGAGACATTATTCAGCCACTAGATGTCGCACTAGAGCACCAGGTGTCCTTTACCTTCTTAACTCCTCCCCCCTAACTTTGTGTTCCCCCCCCTGGTGTTGTCAAGTCGTTGAGGATCACAGAGCTGCGTGTGAAGACCCAAAAACATGAAGTTACCTATGTGAATAATGTCAAGTGATGATGTAAGTACAGTAGGCAAGCAAGAGGATGTACATCTCTCCATCTGGGAAAAGCCAGACCAATGTTGACTCTGGTCTCATCTCTCTCTTTGTCGGAGGCCTTTTTAGCCAAAGAACGTGGTTTGTTGGGTGGAGGACATTCAGGATGGTCGCCTCCAGCTGAACGCTTCGAACTGAACTCTGCCATGAACGCTGTTTACAACACTGTGTGCGACGTCACTCTCTATTTAAATGCGGGGAGGGGCAACGGTTTCACATGGAGGGACTAACACAAACTCTCATGCACGGCACGTGCATTAACATGAAGGCGTGGCCGGCCCGGCTGCCAAAAGAAAGAAAAGAGAAGCTGGGATAACAACACACACAGAGGGAGTGTGACTTCATTCTCTGGTCAGGCCGCCATTACTCCACTATATCTTTACATAGCCAATAGTTGTTGGCTGCTATGTTAATGTTTGAAATATAATCTATCGCTCCTTTAAATACTCTATTCATCTAAGGGCTTCTGCTTTCCTACATCACAGCAGCAACTCATCTTTTGGGAACCCTGGCAACATTTCATGATGAGATCATTTAAAGATGCGTTTAGTTTATACATGTCCCCAACATGACGGACCAACAACAACACAGCTCATCTCAAAGCAAGATGGTTCCTGTGGTAGGGAACTGTAAGTACCTAGAGCCGTCTCTATCCTAATTCAGTTGTTCTGGGGATCTGGCAGGGATTCAAGTGACTGATATCCCCTTATGTCTCTCATTCGGCACCTGCAGTATCGCCGCACATAAAGGGCCCAGCTTGAGGTCTGGGCTGGCGCGGCAAACGGCAGAGAACATATTCCATTATTGATTTTCACATCATGGCCCGACCCAGTTAGAAATGCAAAGATGGCCACTTCGCTCCCTGTGTGCCCTTTACTTTGTATTTTTTTGCCAGAGCTGTGATCAACGGGAATGGGAACATAATGAAAGCTGTTCCATGGGCCTCAGTCTGGCCCATGTTTGCCAGGTACATGGTCGGACCATGGCCAGCCTTTCCCTTAATGCAGACAGCTCTGCCTCCAAGGGGGGTCCTGGAGTATTGCCTCTGTGGTTGGATAGGGCTATAGGCCATATCACAGGGATGCATCAGGGGGTGGCGGGTGGAGGGTGGGGGGGGCAGCTATCGATTCAAACTAATCTGCTCATGGCCTCCAGTCTGGCATGAATGAATTCCCTGATGGTTGGACGTGTGCCACGCAAACATCCCTGGGATATTAAATGTTAGCGGTGTGCAGGCGGCCAGGCGTAATGGATGAGCAGTTTAGCCGCAACTTGGTTCTGATGGGTGTGTGGGTCCTGCTGATCACTGCTCCTTCAGCACACAACGCCGCCTCATCATCATCTCTCTCTCTCTCTCTCTCTCTCTCTCTCTCTCTCTCTCGCTGTCTCTCTTTCTCTGTCTCTCTCTCTCTGTCTCTGTCTCTATCTCTCTCCCTCTTGCTCTCTCTGTCTGTGTCTGTCTGTCTCTCTCGATCTCTGTCTGTCTCCGTCTCTCTCGATCTCTCTCTCTCTCGCTCAATTGTCCACAACATGCCTGTCTATGCTGAACATGACACATCCTCACCTCTCGTGTCACACCATAGTTATTTTTATAACTATTGCCCTATATCCATGTTGTGGAGTGAGTGAGTGAGTGATAGAGTTACACCATTGGTCGGAGTGAGCGATGACGTGGTTGTTGTGGTTGTTTCCCCATTAGGTGTCGCTCTTTCGAAATAAATAGGCACAGACAGTATTCTCTTACGTCCTCAGAGAGCGCTTACAAGCGCTCTGCTAATTGACTACCATTGATTCTGAATCTATCGAGTGCTAAGGACGGATTCACGGTCCGGCCACATGCTAGGTTTTCGCGGGTGGGCTAGTCTTGTTTAACACTGCGCGAGACTGGACACATTCAACTATGACGTTTTTCAGAATTGACAAGGGAAATGACAACGATGATGAGTATAGCAACAAAAAACAAAAAAAACTGACAATCTAGACAGAGATATATTTTCAGAGGTTTCTAGTTCTTGGGGGCTCAATTAAATGTTACACTTTAAAGCCTTAAAGCTTTTTTTTTTTTTTTTCCTGGCTTGCACTCACTTCGAGAGCAAAGCCCATTATCTCAGAGTCACTGTCCTCCGACTCTCTGCTGTAGCCTCAGCTTTGACGGCGGTTTGCTGTGATTACCCAGTCAGAGTTCAATGTGTGCTGTGGGCACAGAGAAGTGGAAAGAGCCCAGAAACAACTTCTACATCCATTTGACTTTTATTCCGGTGAAGCCCTTTTCGGCGTCTCGGGGATTGAGCGGCGCTACGTGCTCAGAGGGAACAAGGCTCCCCCTGAGGAGTTGGCGCGGGTGGGCGGTGAATCCCGCGACAGAAGCCCAGAAGAAGAAAACCCACAGCTTAACCCCTATTAACTTAGCTCTGACCCTGGACACCGAGTCTGACCACAACAGGATTGTTGTGGGTAACCTCACACAAGAGTGGTGGGGGAATCCCACGGTACAGCGTGTAATCCCCCTCTGACTGGAACAAAACAGAGACAGACGTGCGGCTAGCAAAATACTGCGGTGGCCTTTACAGGATTGCCGGTCATGATATTTAACAGCAAACAGCTTGCAGTTGAGACTCCACTGAGAAGTGACCCTGAACGTGGCCTTTCCAGCAGTACCTGTTGCCACAGCTACTGAAAGCTGATCTTGATGATGGGCTGTAAGAGAAATTCTATTTACCTGTACAGGCTATTCTAATAATTCTGTATTTGAATGCTTCCAGTAGTATTCATCATCTTTACTCAGTTGGGAAATGACAGATACATAATCCAACAGCAATCATGCCTGGATGGCCATGGATATTGGTCACTCAGTGATTAAACTGAGGGTGAGAGGTAAATGGATTACACATATCCTATCATGCATGTTCAAACTGGGGCATAATGGAACCAAACGACCAATGATCTATTGGAAAGACTCATGCCATTATCATCAAACCCATTAACCACACCAAAATACATGTGGACTGCATTTATATAGCACTATTCTAACTTGTGGCCACTTAAAGCACTTCACAATTAGTGCCTCACATTCACCTGTTCATACACCCATTCATACACCCATGGCAGGGTCAACCATGCAGGGCAACAGCCAGCTCATCGGGAGCAGTTAAAGTTAGGTGTCTTGCTCAGGCACACCTCAACACTTGGCTAGGAGAAGCCAGGGATCGAACCAGCAAACCAGCAAATCCATTTGCCAGACGTCCTGCTCTACCTCCTGAGCTAATGCCGCCCAGTATTGCACAATAATGGTATTGGGGTAGTCTATCAAATTTAGATTAATATCTGAAGTCTGATGGCAGACAAGCTCAAATCTGGGTGAATGGGGCATTTCTCTTCCTTTCACTTCATATTTGTTTCAACCAATCATGTCGCTGGAAGCGGGGGAACTGTAAGGCGAACACAAACTCGGCCAGCAGTTGTGAACTGTAAAAAGTCAACACTGTGAACTGGCCACTGTAGAAATGCACTTAATGTAACATAATGAAACAGGAAACAAGGCGTAACTCCAACCATTGCAGCTCCTGGTGTCCGGCCCAGGCTCCTGCCAGAAGTACTGCTATAGCATAGTAGGACTGCTGGATCCCAGGTTAGTACTGGGTAGAACACTTACAATCTACTATTTATAATCTACTGCTTCAATAATTGAAGGGAGAATACAATTTTCCTTTTATGTACAGTTAAATGTCACATTTGACAGACGTTGTTGGCAGCAAAGCAATGCAGTGTAAAGCCATTTCCATCGCCTCCACTGCCCCACCGCACACATTGTGTGGCTTATATATAACTTTTATTATCGTTCTTGTTCTCGAACTCCCCACTTGTAGACTGTGTGAATGGAAGCAAATCATTCAGCAATTTAGAATAATTAAGTGGATGAACAGCTTTCTGTGAGTTGGCTCAGAGAGAGAATAGGAAGGAAATGCATGATGAAGGGTATTCAACAGAAGCTTGTATCGGCATTCTGCTCATTCGGCACAGTGCTCCGGCTCACTGTCCCAGAATCAGACAGGGTTTGTTAAATGGTCTGGAGGAAAATAGACGTGTTGCATGTTATGTACAGTGATCACCTCCCAGTGTTACCAGTGCGGTCACAGCAAAAGATTAATTTGCGCTTGTGGACGCTCTGGCCACTGGCTGCCCGCAGGCAGCCGTTGCCAGGAGGCAGATCATATTTCCAAACAATTTACTTTTGGCTATTGTATGCATGACAACATAATAGATTAGTTTAATCTAGTCTAATAATCAGAATCATATCATTGGCCTAGTGTGTTTCCACACAAGAGGAATTTGACCTGGTTCTTTGCTCTCAGTAGGCTACACAATACAACATATTGTATGAAATGAAGATCACATTTGCGTTTTTGCGTCTATGTTTGTGTCCCGTGTCGACAAACATAAAAGAATTGTTTCTCCTCTACGTTCGCTAGCAACTAGCGCCGGAGAAAATACAATCCAGCTCTGCTATTGGTCGTTGCTTCAGTGCAGACGCCGCTAATTTGCATAACGTTAAAGTGATTTCAACTCTCCCCGTCGCTCTGGACACGGACATCGCGCCGCTCGCTGCTGCTACGGCGACCGCCGCTCCTCGTCGCCGGCTCCCATTGAAAACGAATGACTGCTGGCCGCTTTTGTAGCTGATGAAGCTTTTGGTGTGAGTGCAGAGTCATATCCTGACTCTAATCATATTGTAATCTATAAGACACAAGAGGTGAACTTTGTTGAAACATGCCTATGAGCTTGATAAATACATTTCAGAATATAGCAGGGCTCCTGCCAATAGCCATGGGAGACGTCCTGCTAAATTGGAATAACAGTGCGCTGCAGCTTCGGCTGTGGGGCGTGTCGCTGGGCTGGCCCCAATTCATCTTATCTGATACCCCGCATGTTCACCTTCCCCTGGGATACAAGCAACCCAGGGCTCCACTCAGACACACACACACACATGCACACACACATACCACCCTATCCACCACACACACACACACACACACACACACACACACACACACACACACACACACACACGCACACACACACACACACACACACACAAACAAATGCACAGACATACATGTACATGGACACACACACACACACACACACAAACAAATGCACACACACACACACACACACACACACACACACACACAAACACACATACGCCCACCCACCCACACACACACACACACACACACACACACACACACACACACACACACACACACACACACACACACACACACACACACGAGGAGGGCTTGCGGGTCTCCATTTCCACAATGAAGATTCCACTGCACTCCACCATCCCAATGTGCAATACGTTGTCTCCTGATACTGTTGCATGATTTGATAAGGATGACAACAAGCTGAAACCCCTTCTCTTTTTTTTGGAACCACAGAGTTAAATAAAGTAATTCTATGGCCAGTGCATTACCGATTAAAACGTCCGTGCTGGGTGTTTATCCAGGAGAACATCTGATTATTTGTGCTAATTTCTATTTGGGCTGTGGAGGCCGGGTCGATACCGGTCCAGCCGGTGACTGCGGCTGCTGGCAGGGCCTCTCACCTCCCTAACCCGGTTACATCTCAGAGAGTCAGGCCAGAGAGTCAGGCCAGCGAGACCAACAAGGCTCCTCGCGGTGAGTCCTAAACAAGCAATAAAGTGTGATAGTGAGTTTACCGCGGAGGAACAAGGGCTCAATCTAATAAAGCCTGGCGTAGGTCACAACAACAGCAGTAATGCATGTACGTACGCCGCTGCGACAGACATGCCCTGTGCCCCGCCGCAGTAAAGCAGCAGCAGTAAAGCAGCAGCAGCAGCAGCAGCCGCAGCCGCGTGCCCACCACCACCTGGCTCAGCTTTGTGTGCAGGTCAGCAAATTGTCACACAACCCATAGCCCCTTCCAATTAATAATTCACCCTTCGTGCTGTTGTGCAGACAAAAACAACACCGTACAAAAGTCCTTAATGTCTTTGGCATGGGATAGCCACACGGTATACAGAGGCAGTAGCAGAGCTATTGAGGCCTTCCTTCCTAACCTGAACAGAACAACATGAATGTTGCAGCCCTGAAGTGAAGCAACATAACAGATACGGACACACGGGTACGGGCAGTGATGGGCAACGAGTGATGCACAAAAGCCCTACGACGTCTAATTTACACCGATTGATTACCTATTTTCAATTATTAATTCTAATTAGATTGAAGAAAAATCTGCTTAGAGAGAGCCGTGGTCAATAAGAAAAGGGTTGGGCGTGTTTAAGGGATTAATGCTCAGTCATATAATGACCAAATGGTGAGCTTGCCTTAAGTAGTGCTAGCACAAAGACAGTGGGTCTTTATTTAGGTCTCTATGCCTGCCCCCCCCCCCCCCCCCCCCCCAAAAAAAAAAAAAAGATAGATAGAGATAAATACAATTTATTTTGTTCCATTTTGCCAATTACAGTCGCGGCGGCAAAATGGGGCAGATGCAAAAGTCCAGGTGCATCCTTTCTCCCCGGCAACTACCTCCAGCTCCTCCACAGAATGCCTTCTGTTTACGAGTTATTTTAGACACCCAAAGCAATCAAAAGCATTTTCCAATTAACGCTTGCGTTCATAAACAGCCAGGGAGCTAATGGTTGTCATCCGGCTCAGGTTGCAGCGAGACGCGTGCCAGAGCTCCTGAAGCTACTATGAGGTACACACAAAAAGCATATCTTAACGTTACCAGCACAACGGCACTCACATGCAACGAGTAAATTACATTCTAAAACTAGTTGTAGGACTTGCTGTCAGACGTATTGAAATACTCACGATTCATTAGTGTTTGCATTAATGAATTACTTGCATTAATGAACAAGCAGATAACCCCTATAAACCACCACCGGTGTGAATACAGCTTTGATGTGTTGATTTACCAATAGGGGCACATGAGGATTCCTTCTCCATTCATGAGTCAAAAGGAGTCTCCCATTCAAATGCACGCATGAGTGAAGAGTATAGTGTGTGTCAAGAGGTATTCAAGTTACTCGCAATTACAGTTATTCGAACAACCGTTGCAAAAACCTTGAAAACAAAACAAAACAACCTTGTCGGCACTTTGAATACGTCTACGCCACGGATGTAGATGTGTTCAACAGTTGTGGGCCTAATGATCAGTCTCCGCACGTTTGATCGTTTGTCTCTTGGTAGATTGAGCTTGACTTGGGCTGTTACTTAAAATCTAGCTGCTTCCTAAAGCTGTTGAAAGGACGCATGGAGCAATCTTTCAGTGCAATCAAATCACACACTTCATTTGGTCGGAAAATTGATAAACCTAGTCATCTAGAAGAGAGGGATAATATTAAAGGAAGGCAAATATTGTGCCAAAGGTATACTGTAGGTAAGGTCTAGAAGAAGAGAGAGAGACACACACACAGTCAGAGCAAACAGTTATATCTATTAACAGTGTGTGGAAACCATTAAATGCACACTCTATTGGCTTCAGACTTAAGAATCCTAAACCTTACACACACACGCACGCACGCACGCACGCACACACAAACACACACACACACACACACACACACACCATCCATGGACCATTACATGGATAATTGCTTTTTAAGTATCTGATATTATGCAAATCCTCATCAAAAAGCCATAAATCTTCTCAGCAGGTTCCCACCTGACCACGGACACAGCCAGCCGATAGGGGGACACTTAAAGTGAGATAAAAAATACTACCACCACCGAGCTCTAACATACCTGGACTCTCTGCTGTGGAGATTACAGCCCCTAAGATGTGTGTGTGTGTGTGTATGCATTCTGCATGGCCAACAGGTGATAATGGCGATAATCAATCCTGGGTGATCGCAATATGAGGAGGGGCAGACGAAACAACAGACACCGTGTGACACCTCTCCGTTGATTGCGTGTATATACAAACAAACAAACATGTTAATATTGTGGCCTTTTCCGTTATAACTGTCTCCGACCCCACGGAGGCAACTCTAAAAGGTTACAGAATATTGCATCTCGTAAATAAAAGCTGTTTGTTATTCTGTCCTGACTGTTAAACTCACTGGCTGCAAGAGTAACTCTCAAAGTCAAGACTGAAACAAGAGCACAAAGAGAGATACCGGTCCCGGCGCTTGTGAGAGTATGTGTGTGTGTGTGTGTGAGAGAGAGAGAGAGAGAGAGAGAGAGAGAGACAGGAGGAGAGAAGGCCACCATTGATGGCTGTGTTAAAGAAACTGCTGAGAAAGTATCCTACGAATAGTTAAGCAAAGCATAGTATATGCTATGGTGTAGCAGAGTATGTCGTAGAGTTTAGACACAACCTCACATTACATTTACATCATGACCTTCACGTGTGCTACAGCAGAGCTTAATATAATTTGCTTGTAATAAAACACTTTTTTTCCCTTGCTTTTGACAAATGGAAGATAGAATTAATGTCTCCATTTAAAACCCTACTTTCTAAGTCAAGGCAAGCAACAGCGATATTGATCCATGAAGCCGAACCTACTTCTTGTTCCGCGGTGAAGGGCGATTTTGTCATTCATACAACAGTATGTCTACGTTTAAAATGGAAGCAAGTCCCAGAATCATAATGCAAGGGCTGATGTTTTAAAAGTGAGAGGCTGAAGGAATCTCGGGGTGCCAAGTCTCTTTGCAAATCTAATTTCTCAGGAGAAATTCATTACTTTGAGGACGTGCGTGCGACCGAAAAAGTAAGTCAGCACTTTTTTTTTTCTTTTATCCATCCGAACTCGATTGAAAAGTCTTAATGAACTGCATGCTGCAGGCATGCAGTTCATGATGAGTGTATGATGAGCTTTCATCAAGTTCTTCTGCTGCGCCGCGTGCGCGCATCACTTAACAAGCACGTTCATTTGGGTGGATTGTGGGTGATTTGTGTTGAACTTACAACCCGACAAATTACAAACCCAGTTGAACAGGTTTGACCTTCCTTACGGCACCGTAGACTGGAGAGGTCTGTCGGACAGGATGCAGATTGGGTCTCTCTTGAACACATCCCTGTGTCTGGCGGCGATTGCATTTCCTTTTAAAATATGCTTTGATTCTTATCAGGAAGATGCCCTTTTGCCAAAGGCTATATCCTCGGCTATATCTCTTTGTTCCACTTAATATGCCAAACTGAAGCGATAGCGTCAACTTGCGTTCTGTCCTTTCCCTTTGTCATCCCTCTGTGGCAAAAGATACCGATTTCATTGAATTTCTGGGCTTTTAATGTCTGCATTAGCCTAATAGACGAGAGCTAAGTTGTTTATCCTGACCTTGGTAGAATTAGCAGAGGTTATTTGTATAGAACGAAAATACTCTTTTACAAAATATAGCGGTTGCTTGTATTGATCTTGTAGTCACAGTCACTTAGAGACAATTTAATACACTGACGTGTACGCAAACATGAAGTACAAAGCACGCAATCTCGTGACGACCGGGAGCTCAACCCACCCCGCTTGGTAAAAGACTCCTCCATATGCATGCGATTCTATTTTACCAACGAGGCAATACGCTCAATAAAACTATACTATTGATGTTACGAGGTGAAAAAATGCTAGCGTTGGCCCCATTCAGGTCGGCCTTTGAGGGTAACACAAAAGACTGCTCTGCCACCTCACTGTAAACTAAAGAGCAGGGCCTTCCAGAGGAGGCCCACTGCAGGCGGGACTCGGGAGCACAGAACACAGCAGAATGCAAAACGCAACCCCAAGATACCCCAAGGGCCCAGAGGCAAATTTGATTAAAAGTTTGTTTTTCTTCACTCTCAACAAACGAAGGAGCTCGTCGATGCGGCACTGACAGTTAATTGGACTTGGCAGGGCCATGAGTTCATTCGTCAGCATTGTGTGGGGCTTGCCTGGAAGGAGCAGGACAATCAATGTCCCTCAGGACCGCCTGTAATCACTGCTACACCACAATGAAGTCCAGGGTTAAACATGGGGAGATTGCAGGTGCGCCGGGCGAATGTGAGAACGACTGCTAAATATGCTTCCCCCCACCCCCCCACCCCCCCCACCCCCCCCACCCCCACATCTCCTCACGGTGCTAAACCCAAGGACGGGCCGAGGTGCCGCATTGAGCAGCACCCCATAGCGGGTCGGCCCGGAGGACCGCCCGCCCCCCCGCAGCAGCGCCACACCGCAGGCTATACTCCTGGAGGGACAGCGCCAGGACAGGAGACCAGCAGCGTTTTGATTTAGATTTAAATGAATTTAAGTTGCTTTGTTTCAGTTGTTTGTATTATTTATTTGTATGTGTTTATTATTTATGTATTCTTTTTATTTATTCAAATTGGTACTGAAGGAACACGCCATGCACCGAGTAAATAAATCATCATAAAATAATATTGTTGCTGATACGCTGAGATTTCTGATACGATAAAATGAGATTCAATTCAATCAACTGTTGAACTCTTCTGTTAAACACCAACGTTATGAAGCGTGTTCATGATGGATGATTTCGTGTTATATTGGCTTCTTACTGACAATATGAATTTTAAGACCACATTATAGTCTCCTGTATTATCTAGGCATTTGGGTGATATTTTATGTTATTGGAAATTTGACGTGTTAATGTTGATAGACACAACTAATCTGTTAATAGAAGAATGTAACCAAATGAGTAATAATAATAATAATAATAATAATAATATAAAACTAGTAATAATAATATTAATAATAACAAGAAGAAGACGAAGAGGACGAAGAATACATATTCTGTCATGCATAGCTTAACGTTATTGGTTCAGACTTATGAACTATAATAACATGACACTGTTGTTGGGAATTAAGGTTAAGTTTTTAGCAAATGATTATAACTACTTTAGGTATTTATTTGGGTGTGACGACACAATATGATGAAAACATCTTAACGTTTGCAGTTCATTTTTAATTGTCTAATACTGGTTTGTCAAATTGTGTACTGTAATAACTCCAATCTCCCCCCCCCATCTTTACAAGTTATAAATAAAATATAAGGCTTGCTGTAACAACCTTTAGATAAAAGACCGTGCAGGCGACCCCCCCTGGGGCTTTGACAGGGCTTCTCAAAGCCAGGCCTGCTGCTGCCACACTTCAGTTACTCAAGAAGAAGAAGAAGAAGAAGGAGAAGAACAAGAAGAAGAAGAAGAAGGACAAGAACAACAACAACGTGATGCAACAGCAAGTGCACAGTTACAGGTTTTATATGTATATGTAGCACACACTGGATTCTAAGTAGGCCATTAAAGGCAATGATCAATGAAATCAATTGGATCCGTGGCAACAAACTTCACAAACATGGCAATGGAGCATGAAATCAACTAGAGTCAGAGACTG
This sequence comes from Merluccius polli, assembly GCA_030340625.1. NCBI lineage: Eukaryota > Metazoa > Chordata > Actinopteri > Gadiformes > Merlucciidae > Merluccius > Merluccius polli. The sequence continues at coordinate 102,603 of JAOPHQ010002010.1, read as the reverse complement.
TGAAATGACCACCACAGTACAGCTTTGTTCCACATTAGCATTCACAAGATATGTTATCTCGATACTGTTATCATAACATGCCAGCTATGACCTCGCCTACTCCTACCAATGAGAGATAAGATATTTTAATGTCTTTATTAATTTAAATTAAATCAAATCATCTATGCACATTTCCAGTGCTGAGTACACTGTTCTTGAGCTTTTCTCTTCCAGTTCAATGACCATATTTCCCATATGCTAATGACAAGTGAGACCAGAGTTGGCCTTGTGTGACTTCCCATTTTAATGTCGACATGCAGGGACGAACTGGGACCAAACTGCAGCACGCCATCTCTAGTTGAGTGAAGCGTTTAGACACTGACTGAGTACTAGTAAACACGGTGGTACCAGCGACACACACATTATAATCTAATGTCGCTCGGGACGTCCATCCTCAATGTTTTAGAAAGCTCTCTCCTTCGTTTCACTGTGGAGGAGATTGGGGGGTGAGCATCATTTTCCGGTAAGGCGTCATTTCCGGTCAAATGTAAGTTTGTTAGCGGCCGTTCTCGCCGCCGTTCTAGCAACTAATCTCAACAACAGCAACTAATCTCCGGCGAGATCTCCGGTGGTCTGGTATCGTGAGACTATGAAAAAAAGCCAACCTTGAAAACCTGGAAATCTAAAAAATTCAAAAAAATATATATAGTTACTTTATCATCAATAAAATACAACACACATAGGGACATAGGGACGGATGGACAGCCATACACATACGCACACGTGCACACGCACACACAAACACACACACGCGCGCGCACACGCACACACACACACACACACAAGCCACCCAAGCTGTTGGCATTTCCCCAAAGTTAATGGAGCAGTGAACTCCCAGGGAACCATAAATCCTGCGTAATGGAACGGTTAAAAAAAGAAAAGGAAAAAAAACCTAAACGTCAGGGCTGGTCAAAGTCAATCTGCATTGAGAGCCAGCAGGGGATATGCGATACGACAGGTGTTAAAGAGACATGTGTATTCACACCAATGTGTGCACTGCATACTGTGGACACGGCATGCAGAGGTGTTGATCGTTCCTTTTGCCAAGTGAACAACGCTGTCGAAAATGTCTTGTTGTTATTGTTTGGACTCTCCGAGTTGAACCAGTAATCCTATGCTATAATTTTTGGTGGGCAGATTCATGAAGGAATGACAAAGGTTGCCATGTGATTGTATCAATATACGCCTGCTCTTAATGTAATAATACATCTAATAAATCTAATACAGCTCATAGCAGCTCATAGCATCCATTTTGTATTAGATCTGTGGGTGGATATATACATATGAATGAATATACAATTATTAGACGATTGATACCTGACTCCCTCTGTGTGCTTAGCGAGATGTCACGAATCAGCACCCTGTGTGACAGAGATGAAGATGTCTGTCACATCAGTAAATTGGCTCCAGCATACTGGGACTCAATTCCTCCATACAGCAACTAAAGCAGGCTGGAGCAGAAGGGCCCATGTGTGTGTAGGAGACACACACACACACATGCACACACACAAAGAGACACACACACACACCCACACGCGTGGACTCACACACGTGGACGCACACACACACATGCACACATACACACACATGCACACACACATGCACGTGCACACACACACACACACACACATGCACACATACACACACGCCCACGCACATGCACATGCACACACACACACACACACACACACACACACACACACACACACAAACACACACACAAACACATACACCCACAATAACAGATGTAGTGCCCTTGCCAAACTTATATGTAACATTAATATGTTATTTCTTTACAAAAACAACAACACATGAAACATATATAGAGCTTTTCAAGACCTCAAAGTTGCTTTACACAGAGTGCTGATTTTATTTATTTAGTGTTCAATGTGTTATGTATAAATGGGTAATGAATCCATGTTCAATGTGGATGCATTCACAACTTTTAATGTACGGAATATTCCTTTATTTGTTACGTTTATTTTGAGCCAATCACAGCAAATTAAATGCGGGGTCAATGAGTGTGCAGGGTCAAGGTGTGTGCGGGGTCAAGGTGTGTGCAGGGTCAAGGTGTGTGCAGGGTCAAGGTGTGTGCGGGGTCAAGGTGTCTGGGGTCAAGGTGTGCGGGGTCAAGGTGTGTGCGGGGTCAAGGTGTACGGGGTCAAGGTGTGTGCGGGGTCAAGGTGTACGGGGTCAAGGTGTGTGCAGGGTCAAGGTGTCTGTGGTCAAGGTGTGTGAGGTCAAGGTGTGCGGGATCAAGGTGTGTGCGGGGTCAAGTTGTGCAGGGTCAAGGGGTGTACGGGGTCAAGGTGTGTGCAGGGTCAAGGCGTCTGTGGTCAAGGTGTGCGAGGTCAAGGTGTGTGTGCAGGGTCAAGGTGTCTGGGGTCAAGGTGTCTGGGGTCAAGGTGTGCAGGGTCAAGGTGTGTGTGCAGGGTCAAGGTGTGTGGGGTCAAGGTGTCTGGGGTCAAGGTGTCTGGGGTCAAGGTGTGCAGGGTCAAGGTGTCTGGGGTCAAGGTGTGCAGGGTCAAGGTGTCTGGGGTCAAGGTGTGCAGGGTCAAGGTGTGTGTGCAGGGTCAAGGTGTGTGGGGTCAAGGTGTGCAGGGTCAAGGTGTGTGTGCAGGGTCAAGGTGTGCAGGGTCAAGGTGTCTGGGGTCAAGGTGTGTGGGGTCAAGGTGTGCAGGGTCAAGGTGTGTGGGGTCAAGGTGTGCAGGGTCAAGGTGTGTGTGCAGGGTCAAGGTGTGTGGGGTCAAGGTGTGCAGGGTCAAGGTGTGTGTGCAGGGTCAAGGTGTGTGGGGCCAAGGTGTCTGGGGTCAAGGTGTGCAGGGTCAAGGTGTCTGGGGTCAAGGTGTCTGGGGTCAAGGTGTGCAGGGTCAAGGTGTCTGGGGTCAAGGTGTCTGGGGTCAAGGTGTGCAGGGTCAAGGTGTGTGTACAGGGTCAAGGTGTCTGGGGTCAAGGTGTGTGGGGTCAAGGTGTCTGGGGTCAAGGTGTGCAGGGTCAAGGTGTCTGGGGTCAAGGTGTGTGGGGTCAAGGTGTGTGCAGGGTCAAGGTGTGTGCAGGGTCAAGGTGTCTGGGGTCAAGGTGTCTGGGGTCAAGGTGTGCAGGGTCAAGGTGTCTGGGGTCAAGGTTTGCGGGGTCAAGGTGTGCAGGGTCAAGGGGTGTGAGGTCAAGGTGTGCGTGGTCTCACGGGACTCGATACCCATGCAAAGTTGTGAGACCAAGAAGGTAAACTATGTTTTGACTACAAGTGATTTTACCTTTTATTTTACTTTCTTTTGTTAGAAGTGACGGAGTTGGCTCATTGTTGTTTTGGTTATTTGAGAGAGACAAGTGAATAAAAATGGACGTCGCCTTCGGGCCGGGAGGACAACGCGGTGCTCATTAGGCTACTTTTCGAATGGCGCTAATGGATTCCTGTGTTCTCGTTGTTGGACTGGAAGGGTTTTATTTTTGTATTTTTTTACTACCCTGGGATTAGCCAGTGCTGTCGTGAGTACGGGGTAAGACACAACCACATACACACACATGGCGTGTTCTGAGAGTATTTCTCATTGTCCTAGGCTGAGCCAACATGCCGGGGGTTAAAACGGACATTTCATATTTTATTTTCATATTCGGTGAAGTGCTACATGTCATTGTTCTTTTATGCGTTTAATAAATACTCATTTGTATTTGAGGCACAGGTTGTTTACTTCATTAGTATTAGGAAACCCTGCGCTGGCGGATGAGCAGTGGCAGGGGTGCTATACAGACAACTCGCACGTCTACAATACTGTATATCTGGTTCAACAAAGACTCCATGAATTGATCGTAAACCTGGCATATCATCGCCACTGTGCTTTGATCTATGAGAGTGAAGGAGCCCATCGGCATTGATTGTCATAAGCAATAGCATTAATTTATGCCCTTTAGAACAGTACAGTAAGAATATTTATGGATCTCTTTTTTTCTCCGTAGGGATTTTCTGCATTCTGGCGTAATGAGGAACTACATCGATGCAGACTCTTTACTATATACTAAAAACGTATGTGGCCAATAAAATCCTGCTATTTCAAGATTCTGCTCGGTTTTGGGGCATTTTCATTTTCCCAACTCTATAACGTATTGCATGTGTGCCAATGTAGACTCACACAAAACACACACATGCACACGCGCGCGCACACACACACAGACACACACGCACATGCACGCGCGCGCACACACACACGCACACGCAAGAATGTACACGCCAACCTATCCACCCCCAGATCCGGTCAGGCTCCAACTAATGAAGGCGCGAGACTGCAAGCTAAACACCTTAGGGAGAAAGAGATAATAGTGGAGAGGCAGTTGGAGTGGCCTGTCAGGCTACAGCTAGTCTGCATTGGCCCATCCCTGTCTCAATCTCTTTAATTCATAGTCTCTTGAATATTGACAAAAGTGCATCTCCACTCTCTACTGCAAGGGCACTGCTGTACCACAGGGATAAGATACACTTGAGGTACTTTGAGCGAGACATAAAACCAAGCTCAGCTCAAGGGTTTTTCTTGTTTGGGAGTAACTCATAGCAACGCTGACTGCCATGGAGATACGATTGGAGTGGCAGAAAGAGGAGTAATGACGAAGGAAACGTCTAGACTCTTTACTACACACATGCACACATGCATGCACGCACGCACACACACACACCCTAATCCTAACCCACACAGATTCATAATGTTTACCATCACCTACTTCATTAGGGAGACATGCCTAGCAGGAGCCGGCCTATTATCCAGTGTAATCCAGTGTTAGAGAATGGCCCATGGCTGACCGACCATGGGGAGAGACACATTAGATATGGCTATTAAAGTAGATTGATTTCTTCTTCGAACACGAAGGATGGGTGAAGGTTAACAATGTGAAGACTCTCCTCGGACTCCAGCGTTTACCTTGAAAGGGGACATCGATTTTAAACTCTCCCAACAAACTCTGCAAACATGATAAGAACGGCCCACTAAAAGTGCCACATTAGGGCACGTTTCCGTTATTTATAGCTCAACTTAGAGACATCTGTAATCAATGTTATTGCACCATTGGATCATATAT
>JAOPHQ010002010.1:0-92500 GCA_030340625.1 Merluccius polli | reverse complement strand
AATTTCTTCTTCTTTTCCAAGTTGTTGTTGATCCTCCTCGTGTGGATGACTTTGTATGTGTATGTATAATGTAGTTGTATGTGTATTTGTATGTGTATGTATAAGTGTATGTGGGAGAGTGTGCATCTTAGAATGCATGGAAGAGGGCCCTGGAAGATTACTCTGTCGCAAGTGGTGCATGGTTGGACTAATCAGGTGTCTTGCTGTTTAATTACCAGCGTTGGGGTCCACTCGGTCAGTGTAGCGCACACAGTTCATCTTAGTGACTGCAGGATGTGCGTGAGGGTCTGCTATGGAGTGTGTTAGGTGGAACACATCACTTATCAGCACCAGATCAGTCAATGACCCTGGAAACCAAAGTGTGTAATCCAAAGCAGCGCCGGCTACAGTTCAGCAGGATAATGAAGTGACCTACATGGACATTTGTTCTTTTCTTTGCCTATCTGGCGCACAGAAATATAACACAAAAACACCAGGCGCTAAGCACGGATGATCCCAGGATATCTAAGATCGTCTGTCTGGGAGGATACAGAGGCTACAGAGATCGTAACCGCCGTGGGACTCAACTCCACTTCGTGCTCAATGGAAATCAGTGCCATGCACGTCTCGCCACATGTCTGGATGGACGGATGGATGGATGCATAAATGGATGGAAGGATGGATAGATGGATGGATGGATAGACGGATGGATGGATGGACGGATGGATGGACGGATGACACACACACACACACACCTCGCAAGAACCACTGAGTCAACCAACCATCCCCCCCCCCCCCCCCCCCCCCCCCCCCCCCCCCCGGTGGTGCATCAAACCTCACCAAAACACCATTATGCGCCTTTCATTTACTTCGCTTTACACTTTTGACGTCGAGAAGACTCAATATAATATTAACAAGATGGCTGAAAGGGGAAATGGTGCAGCTGTTGGCAGAGGCTGGCGGTGTTCTTCCTGCAGGCAGAGGAGTCAGCAGGAGCCGGCCACAAGCAGCGGCGCTATAGATTATCACTCAATCTGCCTTCGATTGGACTCCACCGAGGGGAGGAGAGCGGGAGGCGGGGAGGGGGAGGGGGGAGGGGGTGGAGGAGGAGGTTGCAAGGAAGACGGTGGGGGGAAAGTAGGAGAGAATCTCAAACAACCGAAAAGCTGGGGCCTACTGGCAGAGAAATGCTCCTTAAGGCAAAAATGGCAAATCAGAGATGGAGAGATAATTCAGAGCTGCTCGCCGAGCATCGCTAAGCAGGCGGCTGCATAGCTGTCCAATCACAGAAAGCGTGTGTGTGTGTGTGTGTGTGTGGGGGGGGGGGGTTGGGGAAGGGAGTTTCAACATTTGTGCTGACAAAGACATCAAATCAACTACCTGTAATCAATGAGTGTACGTGTACGCGAGGAATTCGAGGTAGAGAGGAGGGAGGAGAGACGCAGATTTCAATGTCACCACGATGACTTGATTCTGTTTCGTTTCAATCAGCAAATTCTGATCAGCAGACGCGCGGGAGCGACATGCAAATGTGCGTCTTGTCCTTTAGAAAAATGGAAATTAAATTTTTCCGAATATGGAGAGAAAGGATAAAGCGCGCTCTCCTCCTGAGATCTGAAAGCGGCGTGCGGCTGAGGAGATGGCATAATAAAGAAGGAAGTAGACCTTTCATTTTAATTGAAATTTATGAATCACTCTGCTTAACTCACGTCTACGGATTCTGTCAGGATGAAGTCTTTCATCTAGATAAAAGGCTAATCTAACTCATTATGCAGATGTGTTATCAGGATGGGGAACAATGGACCTAATTGGCGTCGCTCATACAGTGTTAATAAATTTGAGTTATTTTTTAGCAAAACCTACAATCTTTTAAAATGGCTGATAAGACTGCTCTTTGCAGACACTTCTCTAATTACGGGGGTTGTTTTTTTTCCCCTTCTTCGCATTTCCTGTGACAGAAGAGCTTTCTGACAGTTAGGGGGGGAAAGAGTCACAGACAATTGTGTGTATTATTAGTCGCAGTTCCCCGAGGTGATGTACATAATGTCTGAATGTGTAATGTGTTATGAAAAACAGAGCAATCTGTAAGTTATTCGGTTGAATATATCTAGAATGTGTTCCAGATAGACATCAAAATCAATCCAAATGTAGCAAAAAAGAAAAACAGCTCCCTTATAATGTCCTCTTACATACCTCTCCATACTTTTCTGAGAGGTAATGGACTATCTTTGAACATTAAATAAAAAGCAACAACGGCCAAATGAAAAGGAAATCAAAGGCACAGAGTCCCTTTCTTGGGTGGGGGGGGGGGGTCGGGGAGGGGGCCCTCCTTTTCGATCATTAAAACTCAAATGTAAAATGTGCCAGCCAGTACGACACAAACTTCAAATCGAACCTTCTTCAAGTCTTTCTCCCATTAGGACCAATGACACATTCTCATTCTCATATGCCTTTGTGGGACTGGTGGGACTACATTAAAGCACAATGCTTGATAAAAGACACACTCTGGACCCGACACCAGAACTAACCATATTATTCCCTGGATGTAGCCTCTGGTCATTAGTCTGTTGCCGTCATTAATCACGGAGAACAAACTGATCGCTCTCATTAAGGGGGAAATTAATTCATTAACTTAAACGTATGTCTTCTAATGATTAGGTCAATCACATACCAGCGGTAGCAGCAAGGATTACTGGCTCCATTAAAATATGCTAACAGAAACACAATATGCTAACAGAAACAGACGCGTATCTTAGTAACAGGACCTGTATGAGAATCATAATCTGAATATTTTATTTTGCCAAGAATATTTGCACATACAAGGAAAGTGACTTGGTGAGGTTAATGCATAAAAGACATAAAGCAACACGATATAAGCAAAATATTAGCAAAATATTGAAGTATATTCAAGTAAATCAATTGGCACAGGTGCGATTATGATTGGATGGCGTCTCTTTATAAGTGGTGGCCAAAATGTCAACCCTGTGCAGATTAACAACATGTAACGATTTGTTGTAGATGGAAGTTAATTGGATTATAGGAAGTTACTGATAACTGATCATTCAAATTAAATGAAAACAACTGATCATTAAGTGTCAACTGTGGAACTTTCTTCTTGTTCATTTTAAAGGTTGACCCTTAAATGTTAAATTGGATTGACACCCTCGAACTAACACTAGCGTAGAGTGGATACGGTGGACATAGACTCATAGATCAGATGTTTAATAAGAAAACAGCTGATTTAGTACCAGAAGGACTTTAGTGCATTTTAGTAAATGGTACATTTCCCATGAGCTGTTTATGAGGGTCTGCTCATTAAGAACATTACTTTGGCTCGCTGCTTGTGCCCTTGTTTTTGCAGTCAGATGAATATATGTTTTCATGGCCCTAGTCTAGACTCTAGTTTAGGCTTTTGTCTGTACACAGTAGACTGCTCGATATTGAACGTGTAATTAACGCATGAATATAGAAATATAGAGACAATTCTCCTTGTTCTTAAATTTGTGGTATCTTCTGTTTTTGTTTTGTTTTTGTTTTTCATTATTGCTTCGGCTGCTTCGGGCCGGCTTCCTATTTATTAGCCACCATTGTGCAACATTTAATTGAGTAGAAATCTGTAGTGGTGACTAGGATTAAAAGGGAAATAAAGAGTTTGCAAAGCGCCGCAGAATGGGAAACTACCCATTTTGGCCCCTTGTCTAGCAAAGAAGGAGGAGAATAAAAGTATTTGTGTATTGTTTTACATACCAATAAAAATGTATCACTCTGAGCACTGTCCACACAATGCCACGGCCAAGTGCACGGGACGCCCACCTGCTCATGCATGCTGAAGGGTGGAAAAAGCTATTTATTTACAAATAGTTTCACAGCTTTTCCAATGAGTAATGAATACGCTATTGATCAGTCGACTCCGCCTTCTATGAGACCGCAGATAATCACATTTGGCCAAACGGCTGCCGGCTTTAAAAAACGCCCAAAGGTCAAAAGCTCACTGGGGTCAAAGAGGTTAGCCACATGGCTGGAGCGTATATCGATTCATTAGCCAATCCATGAAACATGGAAAAAAAAGCCAAGCCAGGGAGGTGCCTGCTCAGCGCCTCACCAATACCCATTAGTGTGGCTCGTTAATATCATGTAGCAGGGACTTAATGACGTCAGTCCGCTTGGACAAATAAAGATGTCCCGGTCTAAATTGGTCAAATATGTTGAATTGTCCAAGGAATAATACAATCTGGATTGAACTTTCTAACTTCTAGCCAGTTAGAAGGTGCTCCAACACACAGCTTGATACGTTGTTAGGAAACCTTTTATTTATGACTCAAGCATAAAAATATATAAAAAGAGGTTTTTTTTGTACCATTACCTATAAACCACCGAGAGCGACCATTAAAGCATGTTTACCAACTGTGCGCTGGTAGTTATATCAAAAGAAGAAGAAAGATTACTCACGAACACACAAGTCCCCGCTCTCAAAGTAACCAGGGCAACACTGTGATCGTCGCCTATACATGGTCCTTATTCCACGGCGGTACGCCGTCTTATAGCTGATCCTGCAAGAAGACACACACCAACAGAGGCAACTGTGAGATGGAGAGGCCGAGAGACAGAGAGAGACCTTTACCGAAGGATGTGCAACCACATCGCTGGCGACAACGAACATTTGGCCAACATTTTAATTTCTCACGTCTCAAAACTAGAAGGGCAACATCATGAAGATAATAGAAAATGTTCTCAATTTTATCTCCAACCTTTTATCTCCAACATTTACATATGCAGTTAATCAGTCAATGGTCAAGCTCATAAGCAGCTATTAAGTTAGATTTCAGTGTCAAATGAAGTTGACTTCTTCTGATTGGGATGGAAACCATGATTAGCATGCATGCAAGGAGACTTAAAAAGAATATGTACCTGTGCCGTGTGCATTTGAACCAGTTCAAAATGTCAGTGCATCTGGTGTAGTAGATCTGGTCGAATGGATGAGCATAGGATTCCTGGATAGTCACAGCATAGCTAAATAGAAAATACACAAATACAACCATTCAGACATTATTGTGGTCTCAGTGCACATTTCAATTGGGATATACTTCTGAAAACAGCATACCGCTTTTCATCTATCCATCAACAAAATGTATTTTGAACTGTAAATAAATAATAAATTGAGGCCCTCGTTTTTGTGATTTAGGCGGTCGTGTAATATTCAAATGTTATCAGCACTGATGTCTTCTTTGGATTCCTTTTGATAAATACATGTTTCTTTACATGAGTTAGGATCTAGTTAGAGGAGAAGTACAGCCAGCTAATCCTTAATGTGTTTACAAATTGAATGTAAGAATACAGTGGTCATTTTTCAATGGCAATTTTACTCTTAACAGGAAAGTATAATCACAGCAAGCAATAGAGTTTTTAAAACTTGTTGCACATTTGAGTTAAGAAATAATATTTAATTGAAACAAATTGTTTTGATACAGTGCCCTCCTGTGATCTGGGTAAACAGTTTACTTTAGAGGATGGACCCAGGAGAAGCGTAAAGCCGTAATTAATGTGACAATCACCAGAGGTGGGTAGAGATAGTAGAGAATGTAACAAAGTATAAAACGTCTTAATATTCCCGGGTAGAAGGACATCACCGACGATAAGATCACCTGTCGGCGCCATGCACAGAGGCGTTTTAGGCACATTTGTTTTACTGCTAACAAGGCCAGCGATGGGACCTCCTAAGCGACCCTGCCCTCAGTCAGGTCATCACCCAGGCCATATATCTCCTCAGCTCCCTCCCCTCCCCTCTGCACTGGGGGGGACAGCAGTTATTACTGCTTATTTTTCACAAGTGACATTACCCAGCACAACTCATAATTATTCAAGCTAAGGGACTGCCGTGATTGATTAAGACTGGGCTGACACTGATCAATTGCCCTGCATATATCATTTGGAGCAGCGTCTCCGCCTATCCTCCCCCCGAGAGGCCAATATTGCTTTTACAGAATTTGTTGAATAGATTTTGAACTTTGTTTTATGCGTTATGCCCTGTGGATGTCATTCATGCCCTGGATGGACGAGGTGGGGAGGCAGCTGAGGCTGTGGGGTCGTGGTGTGACTGTCATCTGACCACTCTCTGGGCGTAAAAATGTAATGCCAACGCTCTCTCTCCAGCGGCGGGGCAGACAGACTCGAGTACCGGCTCACCTCTCCCAGTGGCTGCACACATTGGGGTCGTCGGGGTTGAGGGCCCATCCTCTGGTGCTGTACCCCAGGATGAGCAACACGACCAGAGGAGGGGCTGCAGGAGCGGCCAGGAAACCCATGACCCTACCCTGAGGGAGGCAAGAGGACAGAATAAAGGCGCATGCGTATGAGACGCGGTGGGACACATGTGCGCGTCGCCAGGTCGGGCATTTCTCGAGCACGGCAAGTTTGAAACACACCTACAGCTAAAACAAACATTGTCTTTTTGGACTGTACCGCAAATCTTATTGGTTGGCCGGTTACGTCATGTGGTGCAACGAGGTCAACGTTGAAATCATTTCAACTTCAAAGCGGGGCTATGTGCTGCGAGGTCGGGCACATGCCCCCCCCCCCCCCCCCAGACGTTTTCCATAGGAAGACAACTGAGTGGGTCGCGCTTGGTGTCTTGAAGCATCTCACATGAATGCACCTTTAAGACAGGCAGCCAGGCAGGCAGCCAGGCGGATGTACTGACTGACCAATCAGTCATACATACATACAGACAGACAGACAGACAGACAGACAGACGGGCAGACGGGCAGACGGGCAGACCGATAAATGGACATGCAGATACATTGATTGATAGATTGATACAGTGTTAGGCTTGAATCGCTTTCAAAACGGTGGTGCTTTGTAGCGTTACGGTAGCGTACAGATGGAGCCTACCTTCCTGTGGCTGAGGCTCATTGGTTCAGATCAGAAGGATATATCAGATGATTGGAAGGTGAGGATCGGATGCTCATGTAATGAACGCTTTTGACAGAGGTGGATGTACCACATGAACTACCATTCCCCTCCCAATGATGTCTAGACACGCATCACCTCTGTAATGTCCACATATCAGCCCAGGTCTGAGAGAGAGAGAGAGTGTGTATGTGTACTTTATATATATTACCACCAAGAATGTGTTCAATATTTCTGAGTGGCCATATCTAATAACACAGACATTCACCTGTTCAGCTCATCTCATGGACTGACAGGTGTGTGTATGTGTGTGTGGATCTGTGTGTGGATCTGTGTGTGTGTGTGTGTGTGTGTGTGTGTGTGTGTGTCTGTGTGTGTGGATGTGTGTGTCTGTGAAGCTCATTCACATTTGAAAGACAATCAATCAGTCCTTCACTTTCCCTAAGTAGCAGATCATCAAGACAGGCAGAGGTTGAATCCATGTTCATTTTTTGTAGCATGTCAATTAATCAAGGTACACACACACACACACACACAAACTGAAACAATTCGTTCCCATACCACAGGGAACCACATTTGATTGACTCATGACTCATATGATTAAGCCCTATCACCCTATGGTATTTCAATAACTGGTTTCCAGAGGTGGAATATCTCATTAATTTCAAGTATCACAGGTTCTCCGCGGCGCGGGCCCTGACATATAAAGTATAACGTCAGAATTTGACAAAGATGCTATCCTCAATAAGTGGCGAGGTTAAGTGAATTAAGTGGAATGTATGGCTTTATATAGCGGTCGTAGCGAGCTCTGTGGAGCCCTTGAAGAGAGAGCCTGTGACAAATATAATAGCCCACGAGCACAGGGCCTGCAGCTCACCTACTCTTAGAGCAGGTAGTTCCTGTGAGTATTTAATAATTTGTTTCCTTCTTCTTCTTCTCCTCCTTTTTTTTTATGGCTGCGGAGAGAGGGCTCTGTGTAGGCACAAGGTGACAGGAGTGCAGCTGTGTTCCTGCACACAGACGCACACTAGCGGAGAGAGGTGATGATGGGTTGTAGATCTGCGCGAGAGGAGAAAAATAATGAGCTCACGAAGACACACACAGAAGACGCACACTCGCTCGCTTGCTTTGCTCGCTCGCCCCGCTCTCTCTCTCCCTCTCTCTCTCTCACACACACTTCTCCTCATACATTTCTAATGGGATCAAGAATGTGAACAGGGTTACAGTTCACCAAAGCTGTTCTCCAAAGGCCAAACATAGCCGCGCAGCCCGCCGGCCTCCACATCCAGCCGCACCGCGGTTCCCCTTTCATTCTTGTGTCGCCGCGGCCACTACCCCCCCGCGGCGCGGTGACGTGACGCCAAACCCCCCCCCCCCCCCCCCACCCCCCCCTTCTCCGCGTGAATTAAAAGCCTGTATTAAATGAAGGGGTGCTGGCACAATGAAACCCGGGCTCGCGGGTGAGTGGCTTGACAATGTCGAGGAAAGGTAAGGTCGTCTGTCCTTATTAACAAGTCCTGCGCCAAAAAAAAAAAAAAAACACTTCTTGACGTGACACTGATGGAGATGGAGGAGGGTCCGGGTCGCTTTTCATCCAATATCAAGTGCTGTGAATTATTCCATGTGAGGGTCAGGGGGGCCCCCCTTGGATATTCTTTGGGCCCTCGGTGCACGACAGTGTTTTCTGTTGAGATGTAAACATGAGCACAAGAGGAGAGGGGAAAAAAAGGCATGGCTGTTTTTCTTCCTGGATGAATTAATTATTCATTGTATTTTCCTTCAGATGTAAAACTGCTGTTAGGGTTCGGCCGGGTGCAAGGAGGTTCAGGCCAGTGGACCTGCACCCTGTCTGCAGTCTGCCTTGAGTCGTTCCCAGAGTATGTATATGTATACAGACTATACACGATGTTTACCCGACACCAACAGTGTGTTGTTGTTATTCACTGTGTGTAACAAAATAACAAATAAAGTGTAGCCCACATAGCTATTACTTATTATATAAATAATAAAATAATGTTCTGCTGCAATCTCTACAATTAAAATAAAACAGTGAGTAAGAATTATCTTTACAACTTTAGATTGGGCAGAGAGTGAGCCGGTTATTTCTTTGGGTAAAATCAGAAATATAGTCGTTTTTAATAGTTCAAATTCAATGTTCACATCTTCCTGGTTCGTCGTATACATCTGCACGACTTCCCGATCTTCCTTAGAACTAGGTTCCAACCGACAGTCCAACGGACAGACAGAGAGACAGACAGATACACTGACAGTCTACCAGACTGAGACAGACATACTGACAGGCACACGGCCCCAGTGACCAATAGAAAAGACAGAACAACAGCAGCCTGTCAGACAGGCCAAACCGACAATTTATCAGACGAACTGATAAACGGGCACACAGACCTCGTAAACAACTCAGTTAACTCAATAAGGCTTCTAACTTCTCCCGCCAGACTCCTACCCGTGTCTGCTTAATGCCCACCAGAATCAACTTGTTCCTGTTCACCTCAAACGCTTGCACGCAACGCAACACAAAACCCCCTCAAAGGGCTCATGTTTACCACTTTCACAGGAATCTTTCTTTTTTAATTGCAATGTCACACCAGACACTGCTGGTCCAACGATGAAACAACATCCCATTGTTGGCTGTCACCGAAGATCACACTGATAGACTGATAGTCATAAAATGCTGTTTCACACACACACACACACACACACACACACACACACACACACACACACGTGTGCGTGTACAACATGTGTAAACGGGTACCGCACAGACACCTGTATGCTGGACCGTGTTTTCACCAAAGAGAGCCACACCTCTCCCCCCCCCCCCCCCCAGCAGTCGGCGGAGACATCTGCATGATTAAGGCCACCGCGCGTTGGCAGTGTGTGACTTATCAAAGCGCCATGCAATCAACCACCTCGTCCCCCGGGGTCACCAGCATCTGCACCACTCTGTGAATGATGCTCAGTGGGTGTGAATGCTTGGCAAAAGTCAGAGGCTCGTTGCAGTTCAACGTATCCCCCTGTTAATTCCCCCCCCCACCCTCTGGTCGACGCTCACGCGTAACAACAATCTGGGTCTCCTCTTGCTGTGTTGGTTCTGAATCTACATAATGGGAACGGGTTCAGTGAGAACCCTGCAGTGACAGCCTCGCTTTGGAATGGGACAAAACAAAGAGTGCAGTTGAGATTCGACGCGCGTGGCGCGGCTGTGGACGAGTTTTGGTCGTTGGCGCCTGCGTGCGGTTGCTCATGTGATTATTTTGGCGCGGACGGTGTTGTTTGGAAGGAGGTCTGAAAGGCTCTGGCGAGTGGCCCGTCTGGGTGTCATCTGGTGACGGTGTTACCATGGTGCAGGAGACTGACAATGAGATAAGGGGCCACCGTCCGTCCCTGTCGGCCGCGGACGGCGGCGGGTCATTAGTCGGGCTTCATTAGCGAGACCATGGTGTGGCGTATCATCAAAACAGCTTCCCTTTAGCCCTCCCTTCCCGTAGGAACGGCACCAAGCAAAGCACAACAACACAACTCCGCTTTGATTAACCCTTATTTAAGGGTGATATACTCATCATCGTAATCTGCATCTATCTGTTTTTCGGGCAACCCGTTCATATATATATATATATATATATATATATATATATATATATATATATATATGTGGGTATCGCGTACTTTATGAACGAAATTACATTAAAAAAAAAAAAATGCCAGTCATTTTTTAGTGTGTCCACTTAAACTAATTGCTACTGCAGCACAGCTTCAACATGATAATACAGCCTATATGCTTTCCACTGTGGCGTTTCAAGTTACACTATGATGATGGCGAGGGTAATTGTTTTTGAATTGCTAACACGAGGCCGCTGACGTAAACGTGACGGCAGACGGCAGAAACGTTGTGTGTGATTTCGGTGAGATTTCCTCTCGGAGTTTGAGGCACCTGAGATGGTGTTTTGCGCCATTTAACAGAGCTTTAATTCTGGCCACATGCTTTATTAATGCAGCAACCAGTGATATCACGACTCTCATAAATCACACAGTGCGGCATTCTGGACGTCCACAAGCTCGCTGGGCAAGGCTCACTAATCTCCATGCAATCTTTCATCTGAATAACCTTGCCTTACCACAGGGCAGGCCCACGTCAGACACAGCCCATTGGACAGCTCCTGTGTTTCTGTGTTTCCAAGCACCGGGCATTCAAGAAGAAACAACACTTTTTTATTTACCTTTTTCTGGCCCCGAAAAACCTCGTCCTTCACAATCTAACGCCAGAGGCTGCCTATTCACATACACACCGGTCATTCTGAGTTAATGTGGTTTTTTTTTTCAGTCAGGCAAAAAGGCACAAAAAAAATAAAACATAAAATGTGACCAGATAATATAAATCAACAAATGGAGCCCCTTATTTATCAATCTTTGCATATTAAATCTGTTTTTATTAACTACTTACGGTTACTCATGCAGGCCAACAAATAAATAAATGAAATAAAACATGACAGCATGAACATGTCAGCAATTATCAGCTTTGGACTCACCATTTTGTTTTGTTTTTTTGGCTTCCCAAATGAAACTAATTACCAGGCGACGCCATTAAGCCCAACCGAATGAAAAAGTGCCCGACGTCAAATAACTCAAACAAGGATGTGCTGCTCAGAATAGCATCTGAAGGTCTCACCGCAGGCCTCTAATAGCCAACCCCAGGAACCGCATTGACGCCGGTTGTGTTGCCTTCTGCGCTACATCTGTCCTCTCGGCACGCACCCTGGCTCCGGCCCGCGTGGTACTACTCCTCTCTCACCACTCGATCCCCCCTAACCCCCCCCCCACACACACACACACACACACACACACTTCCTTCCGCCTTGTACGCAATTAGCCACCCTGGGTCTGATTGCCAGTAATGAGGGCTGGTTGGGAAGTGGCTGGAATAAATGTGCAGGGTTCATATTAGCCTATTGAACTGTCTCCTCCACCCTGCTGGGCTTCCTCTGAGCGGAGAGCCAAACGGAACTGGCTCTCGTTTTTTTTGTCCTTCCCCCGTTCAGGTAACACGGGAAGCGCGGTTGACACGTTGGCGCATAAAACGCAGCCCCGGTACTCATGGCTATTTGCCATTTCTTTTATAATTAGTGGCATATTTGTGCCGCCAAAGCCATCATGTGTTTCATGGAGGGTATAAAAACGATATGGCGAAGGCAAAACGGGAAGCGAGCGGAGTAGCGCAGCGCCAAATGCTGAAACAATGGCACGTCTGCCAGGGTAATTTTACACACCGCTGGCTCCACACCTCAGCCAACGCCCTCCCAACTCAGAACCGCGTGTCTCTCCCATTGTATCTTCATTTATTTTGTGTCAGTGTAGCGGAGATGTGAGAAGCCATGCAGTACGGAGCGCCGCGCCGAAATGCCACAGGCGCCAAGCGGTGTGTGAAGCAAACAGATGGGTACGGAGGAGTCACACTCTCTGGTCATAGCCTTAGCCTTCTGGACGTGTTAAACCTGTCCACAACCAGAGTATGGCGACCGGTGGGAAGCCCTGAGGTGTTGAAGCTCAACTGCACCATCTATCCCTACTCTCCCCGTTGAATCCCACATATGGTTGAAATGGTGTGCTAGCGGGGTCCAGAATTAACTTTTATAATGTGTCTTTTTACCTGCCAGACTGGAACAAATCTTCCGGCCAAGCAATTGTTTTAATATGTAATCTACCTGCCAAAATGTAAAATCCATCAGCCGTTGGCTGGTGGCAGGTATTCATGTTGGACCCTTTGTGTGCTAGTATAGTCACTGCGGTCACGCTATAATTTTAAACGTCCAAAATGTTACCGTTTTTGCATGATACATTTAGCGCACGACGGGGACAAAGCGGTGATAGCTTAATCAAGCATAATTTTCCAGAAAAGGACCATTTAGGACTATAGAGTTGACCTTTTATTCTACTCAAAACGACTTCAGTTGCTCTGGCGAACCTTGCATTAGCGCGATAATATTGACCTTTGGAGCTCTCGTCTATAATTCATATTCGCGGAGCACTCCTACCCGTTACTTTCACATTTTCATATTCAGCCTGGTTGGCAAGGAACCAGCTAAATGTGGTTAAATGAGTGACCCATCAACCCTTTTTTTAAATATTGATGTACACTGTTTGCCCCCTATGGCCCGTTGAAGGCCATGCGGTCCTTGGGACGACTCGGGCATTATCTCAAGTACAAATGTGTTAATCAGGACAGTAGTATAAAGTGGTGGCGACACTGTTCCAGTCCCGGCCGCCATGCATGTTGCCGTGTACCTGAATTCACTGTCGGTCACTTTGGACAAAAGTGTCTGCTTCTGAATGACTAAATAGTAATAACATAAACCAAAGAAAAAGAACATGAGACGTACGTACCCCAGGTCATGCCTGACAGAAGGTAGTGCTATACTATTACTGCTAAGTATTACTATACCATCGACTCTATTCTCCCACGTCTCTCCGCGTACATCCGTGCTGCAGCCTAATTCACGCTGCGCAAAGCTAAACCCATAGCACACGACGCATGTAAATAAATGACGCACTATGAAACGTGCACACGCAGTCATTAAACCTGAATGGCAACCCTGCATTACAGACTAATGAAGACGCTTGTGTCATGTACACCGTGGCACCGTGACCCCGCCGCCCCCCCCCCCCCTCCTACTCCCCTACTTGAGATTAATGATCTGTCTTCCATGGGAAAGGTCTCTGATCATCTGACTCAGGCTCTCTACACACACACACACAACAGCAACAACAACAACAACAACCACAACAACAGCAAGAACAAAGGAGAAAAACACAAAAGAGCGTTTGATCACAGTCCGCCCTTCTTTCAAGCGAAGTGAAAACTCAACACAAAACCCTAAATACAAAAGTAGCAGCGCTTCGGTAAAGGGGAAGCGGTCGTGGGTTGGCTCTTGGTGACGAGATGAGCTCTCCCGCCTCCATCGGTGTCGCTTAGTTAGTGTTTGCTCGGGTCTTTGCTCAGCCACAAAACTGGGCCGAGAGGAAGCTGCGTATGTGGACAGGCGGGTCCGTCTGCCCGGAGGGTGTTTGGGTTTAAATTGCCCTCTTCTGCAGCAGATTAGCACAAACACAGTCCTGAGCACCGAATGGTACATTTGACATCGGACTCACTTATTGTCCAATCATAATCGTTGTTACCGACGACGATCCATTTAACACATAAGGCCATTTGTATGTGTTTAGTTGTGTGTCCAAATTCAAATGTGCAATGTCCAACATATAGCCTCAAACAGAAGATAAAAATGTCGATGGGAAAAGTCTTAGACTTTTTCATGCAGGCAAGACATTAGACTTGCTGCATGCAGGCTTACTGCTGGCGCTATAAGCTGTTAGCTATGCGTTCTGCGGCCTCTAACTTTCTGAATATATCTGGACGGGGAACGCAGTGCAGCAGAGCCGGGACCATCAATAGCCTAGTATATTATTCATGGCGCTTCTATGTTGACGGTTATTTCCCAACTAAATCCCAGATGTGCCTCAATCCACGCTCCATTCACTGTCCCGACTGCCAGCCATTGATCAGAGGGTGGATACACAGGTGCTGAATAAGCGAGGAGGGGGGCTTCACTTTATCGGCCTCAAAGCACCCTAGCGATAGCAGAAAGATCCATCATTAGACATCGGCGTTGCCACAGGACCTGCTTAAGAGACTGACCCCGTGAGACGTGACGAAGACACAGGGTTTATCGGAGAAGGACACGCGTGCGCGGGGCGGCGTGTGTCAGCATGCGTGTCGTACACCGCGGTCAATGAAGCCCGGTGGGTAGTGGCAATACATACAGAAGTGCATCGCCCGACAAAGGGGGACAGTTGCAAACACACACAAATTCGTAATGATGTGCACAACATACTGTATAAGCGTAACTATATAGCAAACGGATACACACACACACACACACACAGATGCAAACAATAATACATACAGATGAGCAACATACAGTTCCACTGCGGGGGTGCCAGAGGCGAGGCATCACTACCTAATGGGAAGTACACGGCTAATGGGCAGCTGAGCACATTTGTCAACTTTGATCATCAATCTTTCACGTAGGCCGGCAAATGTGCCATGTATAACTCTCGTACCTTCGCCCATTTGTCTGAATGATACGGTCATCCATCATCGCTCATTAAGCAGAACAACGGCGCAAAATGTGAATGGCGATTCACATGATTAACTGCCGTACGGCCGATGATTACGCTCAAACTCACACAACAAAAAATAGTTTTACTTTTTGTGTGAGCGTGATCTGACCCGAAGTGACTGAGTGAAGTGAATTATTTAAGGTTATGGACAATTTAAATTCATGGGCACCTACCTAGGGTTCACACAAATAATTATGGGACCGGTCTGTTCAATGACTCTGGATGGCATTACTAAATGGCGGCAATTCATCTTACATTGAAGCAATTCATGTCAACTTCAATACTGGAAAAAAAGGACAAGAAGGTATAAGCACTTACAATTTGAACTCTACAGTTGTATAGGTGTACTATTTTTTCTGTGCTCAGTATATCTTCACGCCGTTGAATTGACATTTAATAATAGAGATCTGTGCTATGCCCTCTGTCTCCCAGGAAACATCCATACTTCCCAGAAACAGATTAGCTAAAAAATAAGATGATTGCAGAATGTTTAAGGCTTGTTCCCTGTCGTCCAGATAATTGATGATGTTGTTATTTAAAACTTCGCTCAACTAAATCCATAAAAGGAAATGTGTGAATGTACAAAAGCAGAATGTGTCAAGGCGTATCCTTGAGGGGCGCTATAGCTCAGCTGTCTGAAACATAATGCCTAATAATAATCCAAATGACGCCATGTCCCATTGATATCTTATCAATGCTAATTTCCTCAAGCCTCATAGAAGGTTGTGGGGTTTGTGTCCCGGGGAAGAAGGCTGCCGACAACAGGAAACGCTTATAACTCACTTTATTTGTTTAGGTTTAAGTTATATCTACCCTACGTAACAATGGAGAGGTAATGTAAAAGTCACGCCGCGTGGAGAGCCCCCTCGCTTTGCATCTGTCTCGATGCTCTGCCTGGGGTGTTCTGATTCTAACCGGATGCTTCCGCCGGGTGCCCCTGGGCAGGAGGCGTGGCCTCCATGACGCACAATGGCTGGCGTTAAGCGCCGCCTCCAGTATATCGTTTGGCGCCATCATGTGTTGAAGTGCAGTTACTACAACTTGTATATTTATTTCTACTCCTGGCTATGTGCAGATATTTTACAGCCTGATGATACATGTTATTAATTCGCAACAAGGTCCTCAAATCTCATCTTTCATCTCAACGCAGAAAACAGCGTCATGGTAACCATGGGCTATGAGGACAGAGAGCCTGGATGTGGTCTTTATGGAAAAAGCATTTTACCAAGAGGAGGAAGAAGAAGAAGGAAGGAAGGAAGGAAGGAAGGAAGGAAGGAAGGAAGGAAGGAAGGAAGGAAGGAAGGAAGGAAGGAAGGAAGGAAGGAAGGAAGGAAGGGGGGAAAAAAAGTGGCAGATGTAAGCAGATGCATCAGCAGTATTTGCAAAAAGCCTCCGATTCCCAGGAGGAGATTGCTTGTCATTAAAACAAACGAGAAAGACCTGATGAGTGCATTAATCAGGAAGACGGCCCAGCCATGGCTGTGCATGGTGAGCTGCAGTCTATATGGTCTCCCTTCCTCAGGAGAGTCCACAGCCCATCGCCCACCTGCGGGAGGGGGATTAGCACCGCTCCACTCTGGAGCTCCTCCATCTGAATTCTGCCTTAGCTCATCACTTCTCCTCCTGGCAGCAAGGAAGGCTGTGGCGAGACATCAGGCTTAGGCAATCTATTCCTCTGCAGTGGTGCGGGCTGACCGACACCAACGCTGTGCATTGTCAAATTATCAATTACATGCGTGCGAGTCTAATAAGATGCAGACGTGGTCCAGACCTTTGGGACGGCTGTATTGGTATGAAATCTAAATTGCAGATTTCTTGCTGATTTTTATTTTTGTTATTTTGGGGCTGTTCCCCGGCCTTTAAATATCATCGTTGGCTACATTGTAAGATATATTTTGAAATGACCTTGACCTTCTCAGACCAAAAAATGACATAAAAGAACATCTGTGTGTAAAACGTGTAAAACCACCCTTGAGTTATGCTACACTGTATGTTTGTGTTATTTTTATGTTTTAGTATAAAGCATACAAAAACATCCAATTTTTTTTCTTAGAATTGTATTGAATAAACACTAGGGTGGAAATGTAAATAAAACTTGAACAAAGCTTGTCATAGTAGAGAAATAACATAGAGAAAAGTTCAGAGTCTGGCTTGATGTTTTTCATTAACTTTTTTAATGCAGTGGCTATGGCTCCAGGGTATTTGGTCAATGCTCAATGCACTTTCGCTGAAATAATAACATCTATCAGTCAGCTCGCAGCAAAAGCATATTAATTTGCAGAGTAAAGGTCATCAAAGCCATTATTTTGAGGGGTGCTAATGCAGAAACTTAAATATAAAATATATTTAACTTTGAATTATATTTTATGTAATGTATTGAATCATAATGTTTAGGTTTTTCAATTCCATATTTAATTATATATGGCACAACTTCTGGCCATCATTTCAATGCTCTGATAATAGCAATTCAATTTCTCTAATTAACATAATAACAAATAGATTTTAATTTTTGTCATAATTGGTAGGACATGCTGCGCCGTGTTAATATTAAACCCATTTGGAAGCCTATAATTGTTTAGAATGTTTTATAGTGTTTATACCTAAATTAAACTGTTTTTTTTTTCTAACTACTTCTATCTCTTGGTTTGGTTTTAATGGCAAGACTATTTCATGAACACAAACGCTATTACAAGATAAAAATCAAAAGTCGAAAGCAAAATTCATCATGGAAGGCAATTACTCCTGTTTTGTGTTTTCCAATGTGTTTACCAATACAACAATACAAGTCCTTGGAAATTGAAACAAATGTCAGCATTCCACAGAGCCACTTCTTCATTATCAGCACTAATTAAACATATTGACTGAGGCAAACACCAGTAGTGTGAGGTGTAAGGGTGCACTAGACCGTAAAGGTGTAGACCACCAAACTCTCGCATAGACAAACCATTTCAGCTCCACCCTTGAGAAATAACCTAAAAACACTTATTTCCCAGACAATTCAAAATGATGTAAATGTAGACGCCGTTGGGTGAATTCTGTCAGTGTTGCCGTAAATGTTATGTTGCTACTGCTGCTGCCCTGGGAAGCACCCACACCTGGCTCTGGTATAAAGACCCAGCCTGCTAACGCTGGGCTCAGTCACTCCATAACAATAGAGACACACAAAACACACACACTATTTTTGGGGGAAACTTAAAATTAATAAAATAAAGGAAAGAATGCCTTATTGTTCAGTGTGAAGACAATTCACAATGCAAATAAACAACAATAACAACAACATCAACAACAACAACTGCATGACAAAGCCTGCCATTTCATTTACATGCACAACCTTTGAATACAGATATGTCATTCAAAAACACACATAACAAAAAACCATAGTTGCACGTAGTTAATATAAAACATATTTTTTAAGAGGATGTTTGTGTCAATAGGGCTTTATGCTTTGGTGGTAAGGTGTTGAGACTAGTGGAGATCTGTAAATCTATAGGTCTATAGCCTATGATATAAAACACAGATTTTTAAAAGTAGAACATAGTTATATGTTGTACTGTAAATTGCAAACACCATGGTTAATGGATTTCTGAGTAAAAATGCATATTTTTAAAGGACAAGGTAGGCCTGGTACATCTTAATATAGCTTAGATATACAGTATATGTTGTGTCTATTAAAGTAAGGAATCAAGATCTTAGTGTGGGTCTTTACGGGAATAGGCCTACAATATTCACTGTATTAATAAACAAAATGAACAACAACTATGAAGTTTTATTATACTAAGAGCTTTGCCTTCAGAAAGTGAAAATGGCATTACTTTAGTGTGACAAAATGCAGTAATGACTAATGACTTCATAACAAATCAGTCTAATGTGAGAAGCTCAGGTAATGATCTTCCCAAAACTACACAGCAGCTTTGAGGAGTCCTTGGCCCGCCTGTGTGTCAGGGTGAGGGATAGGGGGGTGAGGGGTAGTGGTGTGAGGGTGAGGGGTAGGGTGGTGAGGGTGAGGGGTAGTGGTGTGAGGGTGAGTGGTAGGGGGGTGAGGGGTAGGGGGTGAGGGGTAGGGGGTGAGGGTGAGGGGTAGGGGGCTGAGGGGTAGTGGTGTGAGGGTGAGGGGTAAGGGGGTGAGGGTGAGGGGTAGTGGTGTGAGGGGTAGTGGTGTGAGGGGTAGTGGTGTGAGGGTGAGGTGGGTGAGGGGTAGTGGTGTGAGGGTGAGTGGTAGGGGGGTGAGGGGTAGGGGGTGAGGGTGAGGGGTAGGGGGCTGAGGGGTAGTGGTGTGAGGGTGAGGGGTAAGGGGGTGAGGGTGAGGGGTAGTGGTGTGAGGGGTAGTGGTGTGAGGGTGAGGGGTAGTGGTGTGAGGGTGAGGGGTAGGGGGCTGAGGGGTAGTGGTGTGAGGGTGAGGGGTAGTGGTGTGAGGGTGAGGTGGGTGAGGGGTAGTGGTGTGAGGGTGAGGGGTAGGGGGCTGAGGGTATGAAGGTATATTTGGTGCAAAAGTCACGAGCACATTTAACTACAGATTTTGCATGCGCACACTAAAGTCACAAACGTGTAACTGTAAATTTGAAGTTGTATTTTTTTTTTCTATACCTTGTTAACACAAATCCTTGTTACGGGTTCACAAATCCTTGTTACGGGTTCACAAATCCTTGTTACAGGTACACAAATCCTATCCTGTGCATCACAACTTCCTGGCCTTATGCACTCAAGACTTTTGCCCCAAATGCACTGCAACGATTGGGGCAAAACACATTTGCACATCCGTGTTTCATAATCTGAGAACATGCACAACATTCGTGCATTTGTAAACCGTAAATTTGAAGTTGTACATATTTTCGTTTTACCTTGTTAACACAAAATAGGGCTACGGGTTCACAAATCCGTGTTACAGGTACACAAATCCTATCCTGTGCATCACAACTTGCAAGTGTCATGCCCTCAACACTTTCGCCCCAAATACACTGCAACGATTGGGGCAAAACACATTCGCACATCCGTGTTTCATAATCTGAGAACATGCACAACATTCGTGCATTTGTAAACCCAAATGTGAACTAATGCATCAGAAGTTGCGCATCTGTGAAATATTTTCTCATTATAAAATGGTATTAGATCGCTGTGGTCATTGAGCATTTTCTTGCACAACTACAAGTCAATTGATACAAGTGTTCGAATCTGCTTCTACGAGTTTGCAGCTGTTGTTTTCCGTACGGATACTTTTGCACCATATACACCACCTAGCGAGGTGCAAAACAGAGTTGTACTTGTGCACGCCGAGCGAATCGATCGAAAAGAAAACAAGGCGGCCGGATCTGGATCCTGGATCGCGCCCAGGCATCCCTGCTCATATGGTCCGTGTATGATCCGATCATTTAATTATTCCATTCATTCATCCAAACGAAAAACGAAAAAACGAGTCAATATATCGTTTTTCTGTTTTTTCTTTATGCACCAACAATTGAATAATGGTGTTTGTTTTCCTATTTTCAGCTCGAAACGGAAATTATAATAAACAATGAAACCAAAACGAAATAATAAACACAATTTACTTATTTCTTTATATATCTTCCCGCTCCGCATGCGCAATGTAGCGATGGTCAACCCTGTCTCATCAAAATTACGTTCCCAGGGAACTATTCGGCATTCTCAATTACGTTTGTCTGAAAACGTATTTTGTCCGTGATTACGTTTCATTGAACGTATCGCAAATACGTTCGTTCTCAGCCTATTTTTTGCCATTTATTTACCTATAGGATTATGTTTGGTTGAAACGTATCCCAGATATGTTAAATGTCAACATATAACACATTATTGTCATTAAGGCATATTTCCCTTTCGGGGAACGTTTAATTTAACGTGTTTTGTCCCTGATTACGTCTTGAATCTGAATTGAGCATCTTTTTCGTTATTTATTTACCTCTTGGATAATTTACATTGAATTGAAACGTATCCTCAATAGGCTACGTTAAATATCGATAACACATTTGTCGGGGGGGGCGCCGCCGGTCCGGTCCGGGGGGGGGGGGGTGCTCCCAGTCCAGGGTCGGACCTGGACCCCCCCCCCCCCCCCCCCCCCCCCCCCCCGGACCGGACCGGCGGCGGGAGGATGGCCGGTCCCATTCCCCCCCGCCGGTCCGGTCCGGGGGGGGTGGCCGGTCCAGTGGTGGGCCGGTCCAGGACCCTGAATGCTCCTAGTCCGACCCAAATGGATGTACCTGCATGTATACATGACGGGCCGCAGCATGGGCCGCTATACTACAGTATAAATGTATACTCCTGATCATTAACGATACAGCAGTGTTGTGTAGTAGCCATCGCTAAGAAATATGTATGCTTCTTTTCCGAGAAATATCGTAATTTCATTGGATTGTTGCGTCAATTTACACTACAGTTCCCATGAGTGTCAGCGACCGTTGCTATGGTGACGACGCCTGGGCGCGATCCAGGATCCAGATCCGGCCGCCTTGTTTTCTTTTCGATCGATTCGCTCGGCGTGCACAAGTACAACTCCGTTTTGCACCTCGCTAGGTGGTGTATATGGTGCAAAAGTATCCGTACGGAAAACAACAGCTGCAAACTCGTAGAAGCAGATTCGAACACTTGTATCAATTGACTTGTAGTTGTGCAAGAAAATGCTCAATGACCACAGCGATCTAATACCATTTTATAATGAGAAAATATTTCACAGATGCGCAACTTCTGATGCATTAGTTCACATTTGGGTTTACAAATGCACGAATGTTGTGCATGTTCTCAGATTATGAAACACGGATGTGCGAATGTGTTTTGCCCCAATCGTTGCAGTGTATTTGGGGCGAAAGTGTTGAGGGCATGACACTTGCAAGTTGTGATGCACAGGATAGGATTTGTGTACCTGTAACACGGATTTGTGAACCCGTAGCCCTATTTTGTGTTAACAAGGTAAAACGAAAATATGTACAACTTCAAATTTACGGTTTACAAATGCACGAATGTTGTGCATGTTCTCAGATTATGAAACACGGATGTGCAAATGTGTTTTGCCCCAATCGTTGCAGTGCATTTGGGGCAAAAGTCTTGAGTGCATAAGGCCAGGAAGTTGTGATGCACAGGATAGGATTTGTGTACCTGTAACAAGGATTTGTGAACCCGTAACAAGGATTTGTGAACCCGTAACAAGGATTTGTGTTAACAAGGTATAGAAAAAAAAAATACAACTTCAAATTTACAGTTACACGTTTGTGACTTTAGTGTGCGCATGCGAAATCTGTAGTTAAATGTGCTCGTGACTTTTGCACCAAATATACCTTCATATGAGGGGTAGTGGTGTGAGGGTGAGGGGTAGGGGGGTGAGGGGTAGTGGTGTGAGGGTGAGGGGTAGTGGTGTGAGGGATGGGGGGGGGGGGGGTGCCAATATGTAGATGGATTGGGTGTTAAAATGTTGAGTAATCAACCTAAACACAGCACTCTGCCCATGCATGCTTTTTGACTACTTCAAATGTACAGAGGTAATAATAATAATGTCTAAAAACCGGCACTCTGTTGTCACCTAGTGGTTTGAAAAAAACATAGCAAAATGTATGAAATCTTCATTCTTTCAAGTTTCATCTTTCAGCTGTCGACCACGTCTGCACCAATGACTTAGAATGACGCGATTTGGAAACAAGACCCCCAGTCCTCCAGTGGGACCATAATAATAATAATAATAATAATAATAATAATAATAATAATAATATTGCGCATTGATAAACAGGCGAAACTTAGGCTACCGAGCGTCAACCAGAAAGATGCGACTGCCAGTAAGTAGCGTTATGACGGATGGTTAAACGGTGTCACTAAATAATAACTTAGATATCAAATAACATCGCAACAGTAGCCTACACGTTAAAGCGGTCCCTTATCACAGCCACATAAGTACAGCCTCATTAAAGCAGCTGTCATCACGGTCTCCTTCAGCTGTATTTTATAATCCTTATAGCTATAGGCTACTATACTATGGTGTTGTTTGTAGGCTATTATTATGGGGAAAGAAGACATTGTAATGTGTTGGCTCAACGAGGCTATACATTGCTGGACTATTTAAACACACACAAAAAATGCGCATTAACAGATTAGCTTGCGTCCAGACGCCAATGACTCAATTAATCAGAAACAACACTTTTTTTTTTTTTAAAGGCAAAGAGCCAAGAATAAGCAACCATTTATAATGTGCCTGGATGTGACTGTGGTCCAGTTGGACGGTAATAAACCCACCGGTTAGACCATTAAAATAAACACCGATTATTATAGCAAATCACCGGGAGCTGTTAACTCCTGGAAGGAGGTGCAGCCGCTCCTCCGCACTGACTGGGGCTGTTTATACTGTGTTTTAGGAAATATTATAACTCACCTTTTAGCAGACTTTATATCAACAGCAACTTTAACACACACAACAACAACAACAACAAAAAAGAAAAAATGCCGCGTGGTTTGTTTTAAAAAGCCTCGGGAAAAAAAAAACCCCGGAGTGAGTTAATAATGTGAGCCAATGTGATCACAAGTGGACCGTCTCCAGGTGGTCCGGACCGGCTGGTTCCCCCTGCCCGCCCTGCGCCGTCTCCCTCCTGTGGACGGAGCGCGGCCCGCTTTAAACCGCCCTGACGTCACGGTACGCCTGGTGCCCATAGTGTACGGCAGCCACCTTTTTTTTTTTACTGTGTGCAAAAGGCACACTCACACACACGCACACGCGCATGTGCCTGCGCACGCACACGCGCATTCTGCTTGGAGTTTATGGATGAAGAAAAACACGCACACGTGTGCGTGTTTTTACTGTGTGAAAAACGCGTCACGTGTGTGCGTGTTTTTCCTCCTCCATAAACTCCAAGCAGAATAAACTTGAAATAAAATAAAAAAAATATGACGCTCTTAAAAGTTATCTTTAAAAACACCAAGCAGAAGAAGAAGATGTTTAATAAAGTTATCTTTTAAGTGTGTTGAAAGATAACTTAAAAGATAACATGACTTACTATATCATTGATAAAATGTGTGGTCCTCAGTTATTAGTGCAGCTAGCTACGTCATTCCTGTGACTCTCTATATTACTATACCTGCATATATGGAGAGAAATTAGGTTAATTGCTCGGAAGAGAATAATGGCTGTAATTACAGTCCATAGATTTTTTCCTGCAAGGATGAACTTAAGTTATCTTCTGAAAGTGGAGAGGAGACCTGGTCACTCAGGGCGCCATGTTCTTGTCAAGGACGGTCTCCAGTATCCTAACAGGCCATTTGACCTGGTGACCCCATCTCTCTGTATATGTGCTGTCTTCATATGTTCATGTGTATACAACTAGAGTTTATTAGGCCTGTTAATAGGTATAGCCAGGAGTGTCTGAGCAAGGTCTATGTTGGATTATATATAAAGTCCAGTGCTGCACCAGACTTTACAATGCAATCCAGATATCCAGTACATTTCCCATCTTCCGTTCCTTTACTATGTTTTAAACACTAAATGAAATGCACAGAATATGGGACACCATATTGAAGGACTGCATTTAGTTATTGATGTGTTTTGTTTGGCCGGTGATGGTGGGCTTTGAGATATATTAATACCTTGGGGCGTGTAAGGTTGTAAAAACAGATATTAAACATAGATGAGCAACTATGGTCAACAGTTGGCATTGATGTGTCATGTCAACTTGAATAGTTCAGTAGTGATATACTACATTATATTATACTATACGTTCCATCAATTATTCAAATCCTGAGCATTAAAAAAAGTACACACTAAGTTTATTCAAGTGGGAAATAAAGTAAGAACGATGAAATAGAAATATAGAAACAGAAAGGAATATAGCCTACTGGGTTATTAAAATTTGATAGCAATATATGATAGCCTATTTCTCAAGTGACAGCATGAGCCAAGATTGAATCAGTAAATGTAATCCCTCCATGGTGAAATTATAGGCTTATGCGTAGGCCTATACTATCTGCTCCTGAAAGAAGATTACTAATTTTTGTATTTAAAGACACCTTATTAAATAAACAGTGGGCCCCTCGGAAGCCAATGTATTATTAAATGTTCATTACTTCCAGACGTGATACATTAATTGTGCAATTTAATAAAATAAAAAGGCAAACTGTATGATCCTATCGCACATGAAACAGATGACTTCACTGGATCCTGTCGGTGCGGACCAAGCGGTTCATTTAGTGGGGGTCCACCATGCATCCCAGCGCACGGTCTCGCACTGCAATTTTCACGGCCCCACGTTACATTACCGTCACTACGACTTTGTACCGACCCGGGGACACGAACCGGCGACCTCGCGGTTGCGCGGCGCCTGCGCAGACGTACCAGCTACGAGCTTTAGACCGCGGTTGCCGGTCGCCAGCAGAGGTAGCGCTTCCCCCAGGCAGCCGCGCGCGGGGGAAAGACGGACGTCAACGTGTGGTGACGTAGCGCCGCAGAGGAGCGCTCGCATCCAGCCGTAATGAGGAGGAATCAGAGGAAACATGCGGAGATTACACTGAACACGTGACGCCGTTTCAACAACATTTCCACTACCAGTCTAGCCCTTTTTTTTTTATTCCCCCCCACCCGTTTGATATCGTACCTCTCTGACACCAGCGCACTACATATAGGCTATATATATATATTTATACATATTATATTCCTCACATTCATATTTATCTCCGAGATGCAAAAAAGAAAGAAGCCAGAGCCAATTCAGCTTAACCCGATACCTGATGGGAAGACCATTAACGGCAGCGGAGCTTCAGAGTGAGTGGAAAAAAAAAATTAATATCTAAAAACCAACTCCTAATGTGTGAATAATATAGTGTGGATATTCTCCCTGCCCGCCTACCGCACAGGGTATTTCACATATTTATATCATATGTCATATTTAGCAACTTTCTCATTGTGTAATAAGGGAAGTGCTGCCGCGGTATAATAAAGTGTCGTGCGAGCACAGTGAGCACAGTGGCTCAAATGCTGCTGCACATTTTGGACAGATTATGGTTATGTTCATTAGGTCGTCTTAAGGCGTTTTAATTTGCATTACAAACAAATTGTATGTGTTGTTTTGTTAAAGCCTGATGTTCTGCACTGTATGTGCAAGGAAGCAACTCATCATGCAGCATCTTTTGGGAAAGGCCATGGTGTGAATATATCTACATTGAAATGAAGCATAAAGCATTGCATTGCAATACTATAACACCCATACTAATAATAATTTTTAAAAAAGAAAAAAAAGAAAAGGGTTACTGCAATGTAATTGATACAGTGATAACGTCCACACCACAATGTCATGGCCTATATTGTTCTTATTGGACATTCCTAAACTCTTGGGAGATTGGTAGCACTTGATAGTGAGTACAGTAGATATCTGTTACAGTGCCAGGTTTCCTCATTTCCATGACACCACACAGTGGTGTGCTTATACCTAATGTCAGGTTGGAGAGGAGGTGGCATTCCTGATGTGTTGCTAAGGCTGTGGCAGACCAAGCAGAGGCTTGTCTCGGTGAGAAACACCACCGATTATTCAGGACTTTGGGAGTATCAAGAGGGCTGTTCAGATCCCGTTCCCGTTACAGGTTTACCTTTACTGTATGTCTTATTGAGATTATCTATTATCTTGTGCAAGGGAGACCTGGCCCAGACGGCAGCACATTGCAACACAATAACACAGTAAACAACATAAAGCACTGCAGAAGAGGACATTATCAGATTGAATCTGGCAGTGAGAGGCGAAGGCCTACCTATGAGGCAACACTTTGTTGAACTCAGTAATGCAGCGTTGATTGCAGTGGACTGTACTTTGAATTTAGTTTGCCTGATTTTCTATATTTAAAAACAACACATTTTCATCTTGCCCTTTGAGAAGACAGGCTGTGATCAATAGTGTAATATTTTGCCACAAAGGCCAATCACAGTATATCACGTCTAGTTACACTATAGTGCTGCCTGACCAAGATTAACTCGTTGACATATCAGGGGGTCAAATTAGTTTTGACATCCACATAGCGTCCGTGTCCGCCTGACATTGTGCTTTATTGTAAAGCGTTATCGTTCTGAACTAAAGCATTACTGTTGGAAATTCATCCACCGGTGACAGCTGGTCGGAATGATGAAGGAAGAAATGTCCATCATGGCTTCAGCACCACAGCAGTTAGTGTAATCTATTAACTGTGATCTTACAGTTAAAGTGCAGACAAGCTGTTAAGTCAGTGATTTGTGTGGCTCAGGAAAGGCAATCTTATAGGACTACGGAAATATCTCCGCTCAGGAGCTGTAAAACTGCTTTTAAAGCCCAGACAGGGGGGGGGGGGGGGGGGGCAAATCACCCGCATAGGACACTGAAGGACTGAACCGTCCCTGTGCACTTGGCAGAGGGATAGAGAGAGAGAGAGAGAGAGAGAGAGAGAGAGAGATGTCGGTGTGTGTTGTGTGTATGTGTGTGTGTGGGCTGGGCTATTATATCGGCCTCCCACGCACTGGGTGGAGCGTGTGCTAAAGAGCAGCTCCTCACCCCCTCCACCCACCCACACACCTCCTTCACACACACACACACACACACACACACTTACTCATCATCCCCCCCCCCATCCATCCGTCCTTTCAGACTCTGCAGCCCGTCTCCATGGTTATGCCGGTCCGCTTTCAGACATAAAAACCCTTAACCCTCTCCTGGCGGTGCTGCGTGCGGAGGAGCCGGCGACAGAGCAGCGGCGCTCTCGGCCCGTTGTGCCGTTGTGCCGTTGTGTCGTGATCAAGTGCGTTATCCAGAGGGCAAAACGAAAAACTCCTTTGTGCGATCACCGCAGCGCTTTATTTGAATGTGCATCGCGCGGTGTTAGCGGTGAAGATATATAGGCACACACACACACTTATCGCAGCAGAGATTCGCATTTTTTGAAGGCACAAACAGCGCAACAGAAGACGAGATTAAATAAGCATGGGATATAAGCTGTATTACATAATAGTATCCTGCAAATGGCTACGCTTCACAATATCAGAAGAACAAAATACAAACGAAGGTACGAAGAGGGAGTACATTGTGAATATGTAGATCCATTTGAAGCACTATTCTCCTCCTCCTTTGTAGGTAGCACATGTAAGTGCTTGGCGCTGTGGTTCACTCAAGGCCCAAGTATTCACACAATGAAAATAAATGATCTGGCTTTTATCACAGAGCTGTAAATAGGTAGCTCATTGAGCAAATTTTGGGTTTCAGTTCCCTTTATTAACATCATAGATGCACCTGTGTTCACCCCTACTATTACACCCCTGCGATAAAGGCCTATCGACATCTGTTCTTAGTGTTTTATTAATATGCCATTGGAGAGTGGAGGATGATGAAGTAGAGGAAGAGAAGAAGAAGAAGCAAAAAAGAAGATGAAGATGAAGGAGCGAGAGAAGCTTCTCTGATTTGAGTTTACTCACCAAATGGCCTCTATGCATCATGCCAAGGCTTTGATTCCCAGAGGAACTCTTGGCCTCCTCATCTTGAGTTTCGTGAAGGAAGACTGCAGCAGACAGACCCACACCCACACCCACACCCACACCCACACCCACACACACACACCCGCTGAACCCCCACGGCTTCTGTCTGTCTGCCAGATGGGACAATTTTGAAATATGGTGTATGCAAGATGAATTAGAAATAATATCAGCTATCGTCCATCACGTTGTGCATTGTGTGCAGTGAATTCCTAATGCTAAAAATGTCGAAGTATAGAGAGTCCCAAGTAGAGTTCACTGTATGCAAGCAGTGTATTGTTATTATTTATTTTGTTTAACACACGAAATGTCCAAGGGAACAACAAATGATTTGATTTTCATGCCAAAACATGTATGGCCTTCCTCCCCCCCCCCTCTCTCTCTCTGTCTCTCTCTCTCTCTGTCTCTCTCTCTCTGTCTCTCTCTGTCTCTCTCTCTCTATCACGCTCTGTCTCTGTCTCTCTCTCTCCCTCTCCCTCCCCGACATTAAGGACAAACTTGGAGTCGCTGCAGAAGAAGTTGGAGGAGCTTGAGTTGGACGAGCAGCAGCGCAAGCGCCTGGAGGCCTTCCTCACGCAGAAGCAGAAAGTCGGGGAGCTGAAGGACGACGACTTTGAGAAGATCTGCGAGCTCGGCGCCGGCAACGGAGGGGTGGTCTTCAAGGTCTCCCACAGACCCTCCGGCCTCATCATGGCTCGCAAGGTGACGGCGCTCGCTGCATGCGAGTTGTTGCTACGGCAACACCTATGCCGAACTACCGACCCAGCTGTCCTACTATGTTATAGCAGAACTACTGACCCAGCCGTCCTACTATGTTATAGCAGAACTACCGACCCAGCCGTCCTACTATGTTATAGCAGAACTACTGACCCAGCCGTCCTACTATGTTATAGCAGAACTACTGACCCAGCCGTCCTACTATGTTATAGCAGAACTACCGACCCAGCCGTCCTACTATGTTATAGCAGAACTACTGACCCAGCCGTCCTACTATGTTATAGCAGAACTACTGACCCAGCTGTCCTACTATGTTATACCAGAACTACTGATCCAGCAGCCCTACTATGTTATAGCAGAACTACTGATCCAGCTGTCCTACTATGTTATAGCAGAACTACTGATCCAGCCGTCCTACTATGTTATAGCAGAACTACTGACCCAGCTGTCCTACTATGTTATAGCAGAACTACCGCCCCAGCCGTCTATGTTATAGCAGAACTACTGACCCAGCTGTCCTACTATGTTATAGCAGAACTACCGCCCCAGCCGTCTATGTTATAGCAGAACTACTGACCCAGCTGTCCTACTATGTTATAGCAGAACTATTGACCCAGCGGTCCTACTATGTTATAGCAGAACTACCGCCCCAGCCATCCTACTATGTTATAGCAGAACTACTGACCCAGCTGTCCTACTATGTTATAGCAGAACTACTGACCCAGCCGTCCTACTATGTTATAGCAGAACTTCTGGGGGGAGACGGCCCAGATCCTGGGAGGGAGTGACGTCTTGTTTTCTGTTTCGTTACGGAGATATTCTACCGAAGAGAACATGATTTGCATGAGTGAAGGGAGCTTTCAGAAGGGGATTTTAATGTGTATTTCTATAGTGGCCAGTCTACAGTGTTTTACAGACACTTTGTGTTCGCTGTTGATAGCCAATTACGTGCTTACAGATGCCTGCTTCCACCAACATGATTGGTCGAAACACATATGAAGGGAAGATTTGAGCTTGTCTGCCTTCAGACTTAAGATTGGTAATCTAAAGTCTGATCCCTATTGCGTAACAATTTGCTTTTCATTGCCTTTCACCAACCTGAATTACGCTATGCTGCAGTTGGTTCTATTATTAAATCATAGATAGGAATGCAATGTTATGGGCTGTGTTTCTGTTTATACAAGCAGTCCTCATACCATTTAACTGTCTCATTGCTTTAGCTTTTTTTTTAATGCTTGCATATTTGGTTGACATACTAAAAAGTTGATTGATAAAACAAGAGTAATGTTGGTAATAAAATGGTAATTAAATGGGTGGTTATACATTGTAAAAGGAGAACATAAAAACTGCAGCATGAAAACAATTCTGTAAGATATAAGCCTAACCCTGACCCTATTTAGCATTTCATAGCGTTAACACAAATGTAATTCAGCAACGCTTTGCATTCCTCCTCTTTGTTCTTCTTTTTCTCCAGCTGATTCACCTTGAGATCAAACCAGCCATCAGGAACCAAATCATTCGGGAACTGCAAGTGCTGCACGAGTGTAACTCGCCCTACATTGTGGGCTTCTACGGGGCCTTCTACAGTGATGGAGAAATTAGTATTTGTATGGAGAATATGGTATGGGTCATGAAGAAAACCATTAATATGGCTGGCATCTACACTTGTTGACTGTATGCGTTTGTGTGAGCTAATGTTATTATATTAAATGCATTGAATAGAGAAAACTAAAACAATTAAGATGTGTTATTGAAAGAAATATATGTTAAACAGAAGTTAATCTGATACTTCAGGATGGAGGCTCACTGGACCAGTCACTGAAGAAAGCAGGCAAAATCCCAGAGCAGTTCCTTGGCAAAGTCAGCATTGCTGTGGGTAACTCTCCGGCCAAGCACACTAGTATTTATCTTAAGGTTAATCATACACTCCCTTATGCATGTTTTTGCTGATATGTAATATTTATCTTACCAGGTTATTAAAGGTTTGTCCTATCTGAGGGAGAAACACAAGATTATGCACAGAGGTGAGATAATCCTAGCATTATTTTTGTTTACTGGGTGGTGTGTACAATGTGTAAATGGATTTGAGTGTGAGGAAATGTGTCTGCAGACACTCGAGCATCCACCATGGCCTCGTTATAGATGCCTGTTTCCATGGTGAAGACTATCTCGAAATGGTGTCCTCTGCCAGGCGTATCATCCCAAATATGGTGCGTGTGTGTGTGTCCTCCTTTCAGATGTGAAACCCTCCAATATCCTGGTGAATTCCCGGGGTGAGATCAAGCTGTGTGACTTTGGCGTGAGTGGACAACTCATTGACTCCATGGCTAACTCATTTGTGGGCACTCGCTCCTACATGTCGGTGAGTTAAAGCAAATGGTGGCGGCTCCCCCCCGCTGTGTGTGTGTGTGTGTGTGCATACATACATTCCTCATACAGTAACTGTTTCTTTGTGACTGAGTGGAGTTTGCTTGACGCAACCTCAACATACAATCATAAGATAAGATAAACCTTTATTCATCCCACGGCGGGGACATTTCCATTCAGTATCCATCCATCCAGCAGTGAAAGGGGAGAGCGCAGTAGCACAAAGCATTAGTTAAAAAAAAGGAAGATATAATAAAAAGATAGATGCCACAGATAAATGAACAGACTCAGAGGTTGAGTTCACATTATTGCACATAGGGAAAATTGACCCCAAAAAATCGACAATCCACGCACGGGCATCAACATTTCAGAGGTGCGCGACGTTTGACAAGCCACCGCCACATGAACCCTGAACGAGGGCTGGGATGATGTCATTTTTGGTTCATGCATGGCGACTATAAATTAGGTTTTACTCTCCCTTTGTGCTTTTATGGAATTGAATGCTTATTGGTGCACATTTTCCAACGCTGTCTGTGCTGGCTTGTTATGTTAGCAACGGCACTGGCAACAAAGCAAAATAGTAATCAACTATGTGTGATAAATTGTGTCTTACAGCCAGAGCGCCTTCAGGGTACTCACTACTCTGTTCAGTCAGACATCTGGAGCATGGGGCTGTCCCTGGTGGAGATGGCCATCGGCCGCTTCCCCATCCCACCTCCTGATTCCAGAGAGTTGGAGCAGATCTTTGGGTGTCCAATGGAGGGTGAAGCCACCGCCGGGGACTGCTCTGCCAGGCCCAGGCCTCCTGGACGCCCAGGTAACTGTGTTTCTGATGGGATAATGACTTAGCCCACTTGTCATCAGTTATGTGAGAGCTTTGGAAAATGTGTGGACTAATATGTACCACTGACTAAAAGGATCTCAGATTTTTCTGCGATTATAATACAACACATATTCAAGCTTTTTGATTCTTTTTCATGCTGTGATATTTACAGATAACAGCTTTATAATCCCTGTGTATTACACCAATGCACTAGTATGTCATGTTGCCTTTTGTTTTAAGCATATTGCCCAGACAGCAGACCTCCCTATGGCTATTTTTGAGCTGCTCGACTATATCGTGAATGAGGTGAGATGATGCCCCAAATGATTTCGCATTGCAGATAGAAATTAGATTTTAACTGCAAAAATGTTTTCTTCGTGTTCATTGATGACTATCTTGTTCCCAGCCTCCACCCAAGCTGCCTGGGGTATTTGGCTCTGAATTCCAGGACTTTGTTAATAAATGGTATGCAATGTTGTTATTTTTCACAGATCTTTGAAGTGTATGTGTGAAACGTTAAATGGCTACCCATGCCATGTTCATATTTGTCACATTACTCAATCACTTGCAAACTAAGAAAGATTAAGATATAGCGCTGTTAACGCCCATTTTCTAGAAAACATGCCACCTAGTGGTCATTGTAGAAAACACAATTCTGACCTCATACTTTCCCCCCCCCTTCAGCCTGATAAAGAATCCAGCAGAAAGAGCAGACTTGAAACAATTGATGGTAAGTGCATCAATATATTCAGAGACCCCTCTCCTGATCGTGACTCATGACTTGCATACCATTTATTTAGGTGCACCCCTTTATCAAGGAGTCTGAAGCAGAGGAAGTGGACTTTGCTGGATGGTTGTGCAACACCATTGGCCTGAATCAGCCTGTGACCCCAACCCACAGCGCAGGAGTCTAACAAGTCAATTTCCTCCTGCAAACTACAGTCAACCTTACCACACCAGCCTTCCTGCTGCAAACCCACTGCCTCCTGCATTTCACAAGCCAAGCACATTTGCATGGGAGATGTTAATGAGATTTTTTACCAGCACAATTAAGGTGTATATTTGTAATTGGTGCATAACATTTAAATGCCAAGTGAGAAAAATCAAGTATTTATCAAATCCTTGGACTGCATTCGCAAGCCCGTCTAAAAGCCATTTTTTCTAAGAGTGAGTATTTTTTTTTGCTTTGTATGTGCTTTTGGCATTTACTAATTACTTTGTGGAAATTGTGTCTTGCCATTAAAAACCTGAGAATCAGACAACGCATTAATTACAGCTGTTTTATTTGAAACCAAAAGTGAACCCAACAGTCTGTACGAATGAAGATTTATGCAGTTGCAGGTGCTGGGGCGGCAGCAGCAGCAGCAGCCGCCTTCTTCTTCTTAATTGCCGGCCTCTTCTTGGGCTTCAGCATCTTGGCCTTGATCTATGGAGACAAGCAGCAAAACTCAGAAAAGAATCGCTCCTAGCTGGCCATTGTTGCATAGGGTCAAATGTGGGCTACTTACGGTGGGGTCATGCTGGAGGATGGCACGGCGCCTTGCTGTCTTGGCGTAGGGGTTCAGTTTCATCATGATCTTCAGGTTCTTCAGAGGATTCTTCTTCAGAACTCTGCGGTTGATCTTCTTACTGCATTACAAAAAAGGAAGACAGTGTATGAGCACATTTTGTTCAATTGCGGATAGCCATGTAGCTGAATGGATTAGGAGATGACTGCATCAATTGCTTACTTGGGTGCACGAAGTGCCTTCTGGATCTCCTCACTCTTTAGGATTCTGCTCAAGTCTGAGTTGGTCATCTTGTGCACTGGCAGACTAATAAAAACAACAACAAGACGAGTTCAACAATGGTGACAAATATTTTCAGCTAAACAACACTAAACAAATGTGTGATTGGCACTCAGAACTTCTGCTATTATCACTTTGTTTCAACAACACGGACCGAAGTAAAAGATCATCACCGCAATCACAATGTGAGACCGTTAATGAGAAAACATGTTCAACACTCACTTGTAGTTATTCTTTATGGTGGAAGTCTTGCGTCCAGTGCCATACAGCTGATCCAACTTGCGGAAAGCACTCTCAGTCCAGATGCAGAAGCGCCCAACGTGACCACCAGGGGCAAGCCTCAGGAGGTTTAGTTTGTTCACATTCTGCAGTGTGATGCCTGTTGAGAAAAGCACATGTTGAATACCCACCGACTATCCAGCAAACAAGAAATTACAACTACTGAAAAGCATAAGAAAATAAACAACATGCCATGCGGGGTTGACACTCCAAATTGACAAAGAAATTTCAAACCTGGAATATTTCTGAAGGCTTTGGTGACACCAGCGTCTTGGTTGTAGATGATGCATGGTCCTTTACGCTGGATACGTCTACGATTCCTCATCTTACCCTTACCGGCACGCATGCGTTGGGAGGCGTATACCTAATGCAACAAAAGTAACACTATTAGGCAAACAGATTGGATTGACTTTGTCCAAAGTTTGCACCTGTAACAACAATCCAACTATAGTTAATTTTGTTACAAAAAAGTGGGTTGGGATTTACTTTTTTGATGTCGTTCCAGGCCTTAAGCTTCTTCAGCAGAAGCACTGCCTCCTTGGTCTTCTTGTATCCCTCAACTTTGTCTTCAACCACCAGTGGGACCTCGGGGATCTCCTCAATGCGGTGCCCTAAATAATAAATACATTCTGTAAATTCCCTGTATACACATGTCAATAAAACACTGGGCTTTCAATTGCAATAAATTGTCAGAATCTTATGGACGTAGTTCATAGCTTCAACTTTCCATTACTTTAATCAGCAAAACGATTAAAAGACTTGTGTTGAGCACTATAGGAGACCGACCTTTGCACATGACGAGGGCGGGCAGTGCAGAGGCAGCCAGTGCAGAGCAGATGGCGTAGCGCTTCTGGTTGGTATTGATTCTGCGGTGCCAGCGGCGCCAGGTCTTGGTGGGCGCAAACATACGACCTCCACGACACATCTACACAGGCAGTCAAGGCAACGAACAGGCAGAACCGTGCCCACTGGAATGCAGCAACAGAGACCTGGCATGCTCAGAGTCGTTTTTTCGTCAGCCCTCTGTGCCAATATTAGACAGTAGGCATCTGTCACTGGCACAGCGTAAGACGCAAATTACACCATCACAGCAGTGCACGCATGTGTGCACTTATGAGCCACAAGGCTGGTCAAAAGGATACATTTCCGAAGGCTCCCTGGCCGGAGCGGTGGGTACCACCTCCCCTCACACGTGGGATACGGGCAACAGCTCTTCCTGTTCCCCAGGACTCGGCACTCGTCTGGTGTCCTGGACAACACAAGGTGGGGTGGGGTGGGCAATCTCATTTAATGACTGAAAATCGAGCAAAACATTGTCAAAAGAATAGGTCAAGACGGTTACTTACCGGCCAGTTTGCTGACTGCGTAGGGCTGACGGTTGTTCTTGCGCATGTTGGTGTGCACAAAGTTGACGACATCGGGCCTGATGGGGGCCTTGAACACGGCCGGCATCACAACATTCTTGCCCGACGCTTCTCCTTTCTCGGAGTACACCGAGATCAAGGGACGGGTACAAGCCTGGCAGGGGAAGATGGTTTCATTAATGTTAGTTTCAATAATGTTAACAAACACACAGGTGTGCCACGTTTGAGTTAGGCCACACACGTCGCTTATGACATTTACCGATTTGGAAGACATAAGCCAAGTATTACAGGGAGATAAGTACATCCAATAACTACATGCAGTATAAAGCGTTGGACACATTAAATCATCTTAAATGGCTCGTCGCCTGGCACTAGTGGGCTCCCTTCCCCATGGCCAACCTCCTTAGCTTGCCGGATTAGCACGCACACACACGCACATCACACGCAACGAGCCACGTTGCAGACAACGAGGACAACGATGTCCTCGTTGACAGGTCGTTAGCGTTTCATTTACGTTTTGACCGTGTAAAAGCGTTTAAAATGAATCCACCTTGGGCCGTCTTTTCCACGGCCTAACGTTATACATAACGCAACACACGTGTAACGCGGCGCTCCAAAATGGCGTCCCGTGTTAGCCTCGCTAGCATATCTCACTCGAGTCGCGACAACCCTAACTACAGACCTTAGAGGAGCAAGGGGGACACACTATTCACTAAAGACCGAGTACAGACGCAAACGCAGTCACAGCATATATATTTTAAATCCACAGACTGTAAATTCTCACCATATTGACTGGTATTTTCGGCTCGCCGGTATAACACGCTCCACACGGTATGGCGGCCACAGTAAAAAGGAAGTTGGGAAAATAACCCACATGATATATGCCTCCGCTGCGAAAGTAACCACTTCCGAGTTCCGACAAGAACCAAAACACATTCCCCTACATGTGATATACTAGATACCGCGTGTACATCATCGTTGTTTATGTGAATATCTAACTAAAAAATACATTTGGAGCAAAAACAAAGCCTCAAAGAAAGATGACTTTATTCTACTCGCCCTATTTTCCCTGTGATGGTGTGCCGATGACAACTGGCCGAACTACTTTCCAGATAACTATATATTTATTTAATCGTAGTTTTAAAAAATGTGTAGATGGTTACAAAGTTATCGTTGACAATGTCGATATTCTTTGCATTATTTTTATTATTATTATTTTTTAAATTTGGCAAAATAATAAATAAATGTTTATTTTGATAATGTGACGTACGACGATGACCTCATCACGTCGTGTAGATTTTAGCGCGCGACTGTCAAAATCCTAACTTCTCTTGGACACTCCTCATAAACTGGTTTAGAGTTTATGAGGAGGTTTTAGGTTTAATTTCGAAGTTATTATATACATATAATATTATATCACATCACGTCCATTCTGGACGATTCGCGAAGTTAACTTTCTCTGTTTAAGCTGGAACCGTTGTTCTCTAGAAATGTCCGCGGTTATCACCAAAGCCAGGAATTTTTCCTCCATTCTACGGTGAGTGTTAAATAACTGAATATAACTGAATATAACCTCAGGTCCACTTGTTAATGGTTTACATGTAATGCGTCGTCTTTCCAGGTCTCTTCAAAATGACTTATCAAACGAATCAAGCCCCTATGAGGTATGTCATCTAATGTGTTGTGATTGTTGCCATGTTGTTATTTCCAACCATTCATTACATGTCTGCTTTGAACCGCAGGAGGAGCTGCAGATACTGAAG
This sequence comes from Merluccius polli, assembly GCA_030340625.1. Lineage (NCBI taxonomy): Eukaryota > Metazoa > Chordata > Actinopteri > Gadiformes > Merlucciidae > Merluccius > Merluccius polli. Next base: position 54,866 of record JAOPHQ010002010.1, on the reverse strand, counting down.
GTCTGTGGAGACGACTCCATAGTGTCGTCTTGGTCCTCTGGCCACCGAGCCGTCTTCATTTGTGAGAAACCCGTGAGTCAGTTATACATTTTATATATGTCCGAATGGCTGAACATACAACAGATGTGACGTCCTTTACAAACAACAACAATTTGGCTCAGTTTGCTCATATGTCTGTATTTGTTTGTTGCAGTATTTAGTGAGTGTAGAGGACCTCAGAAAACCGCTGAAATGTATTTGACACTTTTCCCCTATTAAAGGTAATTAAAGCTGAAGATGATGAAATGGACAAGTCATCATGTTCTGAAAACGAGGCTCATGAACTTCTTGGAAACTTAGGACCTCAACCAGTCAGCATTATGAAAGCAAGGTGACACGTCCAGCATTTTGTGCACAATGTCACTATCACCTTTGCAGCAAGTGTTGTATGTCAATAAATACTAAAATTCAAATCCCCACCGTCTTATTTCACAGACAACTTTTGTCTTGGTATACAATGTCACAAAACCAAAAGTTGTCACATGACAGTGGCCCCCTGGATCCTCTTTGGGTGCGTTGTGACATGTCTGATCCCGCTGGCACATCCTGGCTAGGAGCAGAAACTGTCCACCTGGCCAATAAAGTTACTGGTGTCAAGCTGTACTCTGTCACCTGCAAAGGTATGGTGGGAAGCGTCAGTCTCCTTTTTCAAACAGGGAATACTTTGTTGTAATGCTTATATGTCGGTTTCTATTGACCATTTAGTCATTTAGCAGACAGTTGTATGTGAATTTAGATACATGACATTCAGGAGCATGTAAGGTGGTGAGGTGAAACCAATATACTATCCTGTGTTTTCTTGTTTAATACAAATGTATTAGGTCCATCTGTGGAGAGAAAGTCATCCATTACCTTGGAGGACCTTAAGCAAGAGCACAAGAAACGGCATCATCCACTCACAGTAAGATCTCTTTTTCTCTCTTTGTTATGAATCATTATTATGAATATACATTTTCTTTTAATGCAAATCTCCCATTTCTAGTCTTTGCAGGTGGCGATTAAAGGTAATGCTTTGTACAACTTATTTGGGTCCACTGTTGTTGAAAACACTACCATCGAGTCCCAGAGCAGTGTGACGGTGGAATTCAAATGGAGCCATGTGGAGAGAGTTCTGGAGACTCCGCCCCTGTCCTCTAAAGCCACCTTGGTGAGCAGCAAATCAAACGCACAGCATTGTGTGTGCAACTTCATCAGCAATCGTGCCACTTGAGCGTAAAAGTGTATTGCTATGTAGATTTAAATGTGTTACCCGAATTATCTTTTCCAAGCTCGAAAGCATGAAACTGTGAGAAACGGTTACATCTTCATTCTCTTTTCTTTTTTCACATGCAGAAAATGAAGATCACCAGTGGAGACATGAGGAGTCCGATGTTTCAGATGTACAGAGAGCTGGAGTTTCTGCAGGTGTGCGTCCTCTTCTTGAATAACAGCACTAACAATGTGGATGTGTGGGATGCAATTGATTAAACCTGCTGTTGACAGCTTCTTGCAGGTGGTTTGAGGACCGGAGAGACTGAATGGATGGAACCCTTGGAGACCCAGTCGGCTGTAGAACTTATTAAGACCTACTTGGAAGGCATGGCTATGGACATAATCTGCTTTATTTCAATCACCATACCATGTGTGTTTAAACATCTATAGTTAAAAAGGAGGTTAAAGGAGACTCACGCAGTTGTTTTTTTTCTTTTACATAACAAAGAACTTCAACAAACTGCAAAGACTCTTCCGGATCAGACAGCAAAGTCAGAGGTATGCTGGACAACAAACTGCAGAGGCCTTTTATGCGAATGTATGTTTTTATTACAAAATACTTATTTTCCGTTCTGATACAGACTGCAAAGATTGAGGCTGAAAAGGCTGAGTCGGAAACTTCCATCTTCGATTCCTTCATGGAGCGAGGAAATTTGGACTTTGTTGAACAGATATGGGTTCGAATGAGGAAGAGTGAGTGCAATGTTTGTTCTTTCTTATAAAGTCATCGATATACACAGACATTGAGCATTGTCTTAACAGCATGTTTCAATGACAGGTGTGACCTCCTATCAAGATGTTCAAGACTGTCTGAAATTAGTTATGGACAGTCTAAGTTATGGGGACCTCAAACCATGGGTAAGTGGGATGCTATTTTACAATGTGATCATTTATCAGACAGCAAAGCGCCTTGCAGTAAATTCAGATCATGCATGTCATTTAGGAGCAGGTAGGTTTAGGCATCTTGCTGACGGATGCCTACAGGTATGATGCTGCTGCAGGCATTTGGCAGTGGCTGAGATTCAAACATCATAGCCAATACACTATACTGCCCCTACTGTTTTTTTGTGATAAAGAAGAAATGCACAAGACAAATAAGGTGACATGAACACATGTACACCTGAGGTTAACGCTGAATATTTAGTTTTTGCATCCTTCTCCATTTAGATCCACAGGGACAGCAACAGTTCACTGGGTAAGGTCTTCCTGAAGTCCTACCACCAGCCAATAGACCATGTGTCACTGACGGGTCTCACTCCTATCACCATGCTGCTGGAGATCGGCCTAGACAAGATGAGGAAGGACTACATCAATTACCTTATTGGTACCACAAACCAATGTTTCTCATTTTACCTCACAAAATGATGGGACACAAAAATGTCCTAAAATATAACTGTGTGTCTTATATCTTCTCAGGAAATGAACTAACAACTCTGAACCACCTGGTAAGTTTAAAGCTTGTATTGCACACCGGTTTTTATTGGCTGTTAACTTGACACCTTGTCTGAAAGTATGCGTTTTTAAATTGACAGAGATACTATATCAGCACAGAAGTTGATCTGCAGGAGCAAGTCATCCGATTGAGAAAACTACACCACCTGCTGGAGATAATGGTGACCTGCAGTACATTCCTGGGGTTGCCCTTCGACCGCCTGTTTTGCCTCACTCAGTAAGACCAGCTGGATTGTTGACTCATTCATTATTGGTTTTGTCACTTGCATGTCTTAATATTGACCTTTTTTCCCCTTAATTTTTATAGATCATGCTTGCAGTACTACAAAACCTCCCCTTATAACGAGGACCATGAGTTCACATTGCAAATCACACCTGCCCTGATCAGCCATTTGTACCAGAAGTAAGAACTGAACACTTTGCTCACCAACCACTGTGGGATAAAAATGTGTTTTAAATGACCTCATTATCTTTGTGTCTCAGGGAGCACCCAGTGGTGTGGGGGGCAGAGGTGTCAAGTGGCCACGGCCCCCGGGAGGTCAAAACCACCATGCAGCTTAGTGACAAACCACTGGTGGATCACATCGTCTTCGATACAGGTGACAATTATTTACCACCACTTCAAAACACAGCCACAAGTAGACTGAATATTTTCATTTAATCCATCCCTTTTCAGATTACACAAATGGATCAGTTGATGGCAACAGCGAGGAGCTAGCCTACTTCACCACCATGGTCTGTTGCAGCCTCGTCAACTTTGCCTGAACTCCACCGCAGATGATTTAGTACTACAGTGGTTCTTTGCAGCTGTCAATGTGCTAGTTGATATTTTGTAAATATACAAGTTGAATAAAAAAAAAAAATCAAATAAACCTTCAATGCAGTTTGAGCACATGTATTTTGTATGAGTTTGAGGACTGTCACTTTCAGAGTGACCACTACTGGCAAGTGACTTATTGCGTCACCATTAGGGGATTAATTTAACCTCTGCACTGGCTACGCTAGCACCTCAGGTCATTACACATTTCTGCAGTCTTCAACCCAATACAAATTGGGTTACTGCTTCATAACATCTTAAACACCAACACATGCTTCCATTTAAAATGTATGAAAGCAGGAAATAAGTTCAAAATTGACCAAAGTCAACAGTGCCAGCAAAGCACTTAGGAAAAAAAAAAAAAGTATGCCAAGAGCCATTCCAAAATCTTTGAACTTTATTCAAGAAAAAAGCAATTCAGTTATACAGTAAATAAATCACCCATTGCATATTGAATTCAAAAGGTGCCGATGGAAAGACATTTTGTACAAGCACATGAAACCAATCAGTGTTTGACATCCAGCACCATCAGCGTTCAGAGGTTTCTGTGCAAACTGCAAGTTTCTCCTGAAATGCAAATGAAGCAAACCTTGAGAACTTACACAACCTGCTTTACAATGCATACAACGCTAGCAGTTTCAGGGTTTACGCATTTTACAGAAGTGAAATTAGTTTAGGTCTGCAGTCAAAGCATACTTAAACTCAGAACTTCAGATATCACAGTTTCAACAACACGGACCGAAGTAAAAGATCACTGGAGTATAGCCTTTTACCAACTATGCAAAGGCACATTAGTATACAATATTACCTGCATGCAACACTGTTGATGCAATATCAAGATCTGGTCCCAGCCTGTTCCGAGTCCCATGTAGGATCCACTGAAAGTCAACACAATGAAGGAAACTTACAAATGTTGCAATTCATTATGCATAAAAAGCTACTGAGCTTCAAACCCCATGCCAGGTGTACCCATTTGCCATTTACTAGAAAAACCCAATTGTTAACCCATCAAGTTCAACAGAGCCACTGTATGATAGCTTGCTCAGCATCAAGTTTCGTCAGCCATCTGCACCAGCATAAGACAGTAGGCATCTGTCACCAGTCACAGAGTAAGACGCAAATTACACCATCACAGCAAGTTGGGTACTAGTCCCAAATTTACTATGCACATTATAGACGTGCCTCAAGTTAAAAAGGACTCGTAAGAAAACAGGCAATTTAAGGAGGGCAAGAACTGTTTATTTGACCGACTTGAATAATGCTTACATTTAATATCGTCAGCATCCAGTGTTGATCATCTTGTGCGCTGGTGGGATAAAACAAAGTCCATGTTAGACTTTACAAACACTAAAACAAAGATGATGCAATAGAGAAGTGCAAACTCAGAACTTCTGGTATTATCACAAAGTTTCAACAACACGGACCGAAGTAAAAGCTCATCACTGCAAAGCAATTCAATAGAGTCAAAGTCAAGCTTATTGTATTGCCTTCTTACTTCAGATTGATCCCATGGGCTGGTGCCAGACTCCCATCTGGGTGTCTGGGGAAGAGCTGGTACATCATTAAACCTGAGGCAGAACAGAGCACCAATGAAATACAAACTACTGAATTAAAGTGCAATTATGATTTTAATCCAAGATCCACAATACACAGACAGTGTACATTCATTAGGAAGAGCTTGCTCAGCATCAAGGTTCGTCAGCCATCTGTGCCGGCATATGACAGTAGGCATCCGTCACCAGTCACAGCGTAAGACGCAAATTACACCATCATAGCAAGTTGAAGATAATCAAACCATCTACAGCTTAATCTCTCAAGTGTATCTACAGCCAAACAAATACTATCGGTCTCAATGCAATCTGCCAATGCGCCATTTTGAAGTCCCAAAAAGATTACCATTTCAAGCAAGGCACAGAAACGGCCATCCTGTCCGCCTGGACCTCTTCAGACTCCTCATCTCTGTAGGAGGTCATGTCTCTTGGCATTCCTGAAGCAAAAACATGGTACAGTTCAGTAAAATGGCCTCACAGGCGCCAACGATATACATAGCAAGTCATCCACTCTCAGAACTTCTGGTATTATCACAAAGTCTCAACAACACGGACCGAAGTAAAAGCTCATCACTGCAACAGAGCAAAGTTGGATAGCGCCCCCAAAGCAAAGACTAATTTCTTACTTCAGCTCGATCCCATGGGCTGGTGCCAGACTATCTGGGTGTCCGGGGGACAGAGATGAGCACATCACACCTGGAGGCAAAACGGCACACCAATCAAATCACAAGTCACTCAATTAAAGTGCAAGCAAGATAGTAACCATTTCAATTAGCTTAAACCCAGTTGACACTAGTTGGTCAGGAAGAGCTTGCTCAGCATCAAGTTTCGTCAGCCATCTGTGCCGGCATATGACAGTAGGCATCCGTCACCAGTCACAGAGTAAGACGCAAATTACACCATCATAGCAAGTTGAAAGACAAGTCAAAAGGATCTACATCGTATCACCCAAATGTACATTTGACAAAGTCACAAAACGTTACCATTTCAAGTGTAGAAATGGCCTTTCTTCTGTCAGGATCTCCTCATCTCTGTAGGCCATGCGTCTTGGGCCATCTAGGGCGAACATGTGGACATTTAAATCAAGATGCTCTCCTATGGGCCAACAATATACACGTATTTAGTTCACTCTCAGAACTTCTGGTATTATCACTAGGTTTCAACAACACGGACCGAAGTAGAAGCTCATCACTGCAATGCATAGCACGGGTTAATATTAAGTACAGCAATAATAATCATTACTTACTGGATCAGGGTCTGCACCCAGCATGACGGCGGCGGGACGTCCGATAACCCACATGGAGACCTTCAAATGAACACAAGTCATGAGTAAACAAAGGAGATCACAAAAAATAAATCGTGCAACTTTATATGACAACGTACAATCACGTTAATATGGTAAAACAACGGAAACGGTTTTCTAAGTGTGCTAATGGCTAACCGCTAGCATACACCACGTGTAGCCATAGCTCATCCTAGCGGGCTATGTGTGCAGTTTATTTATATTTCTCCATTCACGGGAATGACTGGCGTAAGAAAACCCCCCTGCGTAATTGTTTAGACGGACACAAATGAAAGTATACATGTGTTTCTCACCGTATTTGAGCACTTCTGCAGCACGTCTGCTACCCAGGACAGACAGACACACCGCAGCAGTCGGAGCGAAGAGGAAGTCAGCTGAGGAGGCGGACGAATAAATAGCTCCTCCGGACGGCGGAGGAACACGTGTCACATAGGTTTGATCCCTCACTAGTTTAGTTGATTTAATTCAATACGGGTAATATTATAATGTATTCCAACTAATTATTATAAGCAGCATCTTTCACCTCAAATATCCGAGATCCAAAACAAGCATGTAAATAGGTAATACGTGGAACTAGTTTTATAACAGTTCCAGTAACAGTTCGCGGATGTAGCCTAAACCTGACCGAACTACTTTCGTGAGCATTTTAATTATTTGAATGACTTCATTATACTTTATTTAAATGTGTTATCATGGCATAGTTTTCTTTGAACTCTATTGCTTATATTATGTCAAGAGTGTGGTTAAGTACTTGAAATGCACTGTGAAATGCATTTTATTTGTTTTTTTGTTATGTTGCTGTTATGTGGTTTTTAATTTCTTTCATCTACAAATATATATTGTTTGTAATCACTGATATAATTATTTAATTATCTATTAATTATTGTTTTCATCTGGCTCATGAAGGCTGAGCCCCATAGATCTTGTCACAGAAAATGTCACTCCATCTCTTACCAAAAACAACGGCACAAAGTATGATAAGATATGAAAACTGTACACCTATACATATTGTTGATGTTCTCACTTTTTTATTGGGATCATTCAAACCAAATAATCTATAGTAAATTCATACAATGCACAAATGAAATCAATAGCCTGCCTTTTTTTTGCTTAATCTCTGCTTTAACCTATAATCGATCGATATATAACCAATAGGCTTGTTATTCTTCCAAAAGTCTCTTTGCATGTTCAAACAACCTATGCACTACATCAATACTAGATTGAACGCTTTAGGAGCCGTTTTCTAGTTCCGTCTCCGCAGCAAGAACATCAGGAAGATGGCGCTGAGTAAGATGCATAGGGTGCACACAGTCGGAACGACTATCTCCGTCACCATCTCCATGTGGCTGGTCAAGGGATCTGGGAAAGTACACAGAAACAACCAAATAGCTCAACAATGTACAGTGCAAACAAAGACCGATTTACAATGCTCAAGCACAGCACTCAAAGGGTTAATCTATTTTCTTCCTTTCACTGACAGTACTGAACTGCTTACAATAATCATACATCGTTCCTTACCATGTATAAGTCTTAGAATATTGGCAGCAGTGCTCCGCTGTTCCTCTAATAAAGAAAGAGAAAATACTTTTTGAACCAAGTCACATTAACCCTTTGAGAACCGCAGGCAGAATTTGCACATATATGCGTCAGGTTTATGTTGCAGTAGCTTTGGTGTTAAAAGTACAGCCAGATAAAGCTAAAGGTGCAGGCTGAGATTGTATGGCAATATTAGTTTGAAATAGTTTTGCGAATGCCGTTCTGTAAGTCAGATACAAAGCCACACAATCACACAGAGGGCACATAAAGATTTGAAAGTTTGATTCCCACATCAAGTCATCAGTAATAGGTATGTACCCCTTAAATCTCTAAACTTCATCATGCACTGGCCAAACCTTTGGCATTTCTGCATTTTCCTTGGACTTTCTTCTAGCTGGAGATACAAACAAAGAAACACCCTGTTAGAGATTTTAGTAACTAGTCTCTATGTTTTCACTTGATCTTATCAACTTGTGATTTGCTGATTTGATCTGATCAACTTAGTCTTTATTTGAAGTAAATAAAGAACGGTCGCACCTATTCCAAGTCAAATCCATTCACAGCTACAACTCCAATTAAATCTCTTTGGATTATATTAAGTTAGAATCTTTATTTGTTCACCCCAGCTAGTTTTGTGTGTTCCTGTCCCAACTACTACCTATAGGATAATGACTACAGTTGTAAACCAACCTGCGGCTAGGAGCTGGTTGCTAGCAGAACAGGTCTCAGTGGCTCTCCGCTTCCAGTTCTCCACCTTGGATACAGTTTCAATGCAGTAACTTAATATGTTCATTCAGTATCACCACAAGAGACGTATGTTAAAACGGGCTATGCTTGAAGTTTTCTTCTTTAAAGAAAAAGTTGAGGTGTAATTCTGAGAAATAAAACTGGAGGTGTTAAGAGACCCAAATAAGAATGATGCAACATTTCTCTGACCTCTCTTTGATTGGGGAAGCCATTGGAACTGATGATGCGCTTGTAATACTGAACAGACGCCTTGGGGTAGCGGGGCTTGTTCTTGTTCCTGAAGTCCACGTAGAACAGGCCAAACCTCTCGGTGTAGCCCTCGTCCCACTCAAACTTGTCCAGCAGAGACCACGCCGTGTAGCCTCGCACATTGACTCCATCTTTAATGGCTGCATTATGTCACAAATAAGTACAAATGTATTGCAAACAAACTGGACAGCCCCTCGAAGTTGAGAGGCCCTTTATTTTGGTCATTCTTACTGGAGTAGAGTCGCGTATACTTACGCACCTTTGAGCATCTCATTGATGTAGTCCCTGTAATATTTTATTCTCCAGTCATCACAGAGCTCTGTGCACGTCATCTTCTCAGAAACGCCGTTTTCCGTCACATAAAGCATTGGGTTGCCATACTGGGCCTAAACCAGAACAAACAACATAGGTTTGTCATACTAGGCCTGTCATTTGTCATACTTCTACAGCATTGAGATATAATATTTGCTTCAAGAGCACCCAATCTAGTGGTCGAGTACAGAAGGAAAGCTCTGAGGTAAAAGCAAGGCTGTGCTTGTCACCTTGACAAAGTTGAGTAGGCGTCTGAATCCCCAGGGCACAGAGTAGAGCCACTCAGGACCCCGGGTCTGGCCAGCGGGGGTCGACAAGCTCAGCCAGGTCCCGGTCGGTGAAGTAGCTGCCACCGGTGCGGCTCGCTTGGTAGTTCTTCTGGGTGATGTAGCGGGTGGTGAAATGCCCAATGCCCAGGAAGTCACACGTGCCCTTAATGTAGCTCTTCTCCTGGGAGGAAAAGTTGGGCAGACGAGATGTTCCCAAGCCCTGCTGGGTGCTCTTTCTTCCTGCACATAGGTACAGTCATGGTTAGATGCCTGATACTGTCCAGTATCTACATTTACTTTAACATTTAGGATATTTAGCACTTACACTTTTGTCCAAATCGACTTACAATAAGTACATTTGTCAGAAGAAAGTGAAACAACAATATATCGCTGTCGGTACAGCAAGGATGTCAATAGAACAAGTTTCTAAATGCACCATAGATGCTAGGTTTAGCTGTCCTCTCTGGTATACAGCATGGACAGCTAGGGTAAGATGCTACGTACTGTTAATTGCCAGGACGTACCAACATACAATAAGTGACTAAGAGGTTTTATTGGGTTTCTTTTCATTTACCTACAAACTTAGCTTCACAGTGACAAAGGCTCAGATTCAGAGAGTATGGTTTTACTTGCCGATAAAGTCTTTCATCACTTGAGGGTAGTCCCCGTGGAATATAGGGGTGGCAAACCAGCCCAGGTAGAACTGCACGTAGCGCTCGGCTGCCTCGATGTCCTTCTGGTTGTTGATGTCCACAGGCTCTCCCCAGTCCCCAGAGAGAGAAATGCCCACCAGACCTGCACATGTTTTGAAGTCAGTCTGTGCTCAAACACACGGGCTACGTATGGGGGTCCATCTATTGCACACACACAGCCATGATCCTGCTCACCTTTTTGTTTCCCCCGCCATTGAGTGTCATACGTGTGCCAAACCTTAGCGTGGGCCTGTGGCAATGACGTGAAATAGAATAGCTTTACAAATCAGATTTGAAAGTGAAGACATTAGCCAAAATATGTGTTTGAGATTTGATGTATTATATTTATGCACATTATGCTCACTGTCACCTTGATAATGTTGTGTGCAGTCCGGTATGCACCAGTTCCACGCATCTTGAGTCCAGGTGCATGCTCACCAGTTTCATGTCCCTCAACGGCTATAGACTACAGTTAGTAAAACAATATTCTGATCAAAAGAGTGGCAGAGGAGCGACATGTCAAACACACTGGAATTACTGTAGGAACTGTGGATGATTATGTTATAACATGGAAGCTGAGCTAGGAATAAACCTACCCATGGATTGTTGAAAGTGATCCAGTGTTTCACCCGGTTGCCAAATTTTTCAAAGCACAGGTTAGCATATTCATTGAAATGATTGACGATGCTCACATTTTGCCATCCACCATATTTTTCCTGTAAGACCTAGACATATAAAAAGAATAAAGCATTCAGCAAACAACAATGACTAGATTTATAGATTTATAATTCATGAGGAATAGAATATTGATCAGCTTGGGATGTCGGGTTTACACACCTGTGGAAGGTCCCAGTGATACAGAGTGACAATGGGAGTGATCTTGTTCTCCAACAGATGGTCAATTAGTTCGTTGTAGTATTGAATTCCCTTTTCATTGATATGGTCAGCTGCAAGAGATGTTATAGCATTATGTACTTATCTTACTTATACGTGTACATAAGTGTGTACACTCTAAGTGTCTAAGTCTAAGTGGCAGTGAGGTAAAAAAAAAACAAAAAACATTTACATTTAATCCCAGTGGGAATGATTCTTGGCCAGGAAATGGAGAAGCGATAGTGGTTCAGTTTCAACTCATTCATCAAGGACACGTCATCCTGTACAGGGGAACCACAAGGCGAGACACAGTTGCTACTTGTTTTGACCACATCTATACTCACAAATATCAGTCATACGACGGATCAACACAAACCAGAGGTCGGTGTCCACACCTTGACTTTGTAGTAGCCCTCGCCGGACGTGTCGCCAGTGTCATTGTGCTGTACTCTCCCTTTCTTATGGGAAAACACGTCCCAGATGCTCATCCCTTTTCCATCTTTGTCCCAGGCTCCTTCTGTTTGATAGGCGGAACTGCCGGCGCCCCACGAAAATCCTGGAACAACAGAAAATATTAACCATCACTCAAATTCACCCTAAAAGTCAGTAGATGCAAACCAGACCATCAACTCATCATCACGCATAGAGACTTATACCAGCTGGAAAAGTGCCATAATAGAAGGAGCTGCTGCGGTCGTTCTTTGCCCAGTCGAAGTCCTCCGCTGCAGACATACACAGCACCAGCATAAGCACATGGCACACCTGGACCGCACAGCGGAGCAGCATCGTATTCCTGAGCCAGCCGCGCAAGTACTGCCTTGTTCGACTACAGTCACTCACTGACCTCTGCAGAGAAACACATCACCATTTAATTTTTATCAGGATTACGATTTTATCTGAATGTATGTGATGCATTGTTTTAGGGAAGATAACCCCTTGAACTGTTGTAGTAAATTACAGTTTTAAAAAATGCCATTAGAAGCATACAATGGAGCGGAATAAAGGGGAAAATCATGTCCCACATGCAGGGCCAAATACCCCTATTCAGGCTCAACCGAGTGTGAGCACATTCTGCTGCGGTGGACATGTCCTTTACAAAACATGGTTTTACCTTTGTAAGCAAAGTGAATGTAAGAAGGGTTGATATATATATATGACAAAACAATGTACACAAATAAAATAACATGTGGGCTCCCATTGACTGTGAATTGCATTGCCTGCATGCACACATTGTTTCTCTGTGATCTTGTTGTTTGGTTGAAATTAAGTCAGGTATGAGAGCAACTTTTTAACACCTTAACACCTCAAGCAGCAGAGATTTCGCCTTCATTTGCAAAACCTATTTTGTTTTGTCTTGACAAGCTACTGCCAGGGACAGCAGAGGAATATAAGGTGATTGATTTGTTTAATTTCAAATGGAAAAACCTTGATCGGATTATCTATTCAAATTTGTGATTACATTTTACTTTTTCGTCATAATATGCCATAATGTTTAGCAGTATAATTGCCCTGCTTATTGTACATCTATAACAATATCTAATGCATTAGCATTAACTATGAATGGGTAGTATGACAGGTCATTATATTTCTATTTCAAGAGCGTGTAGACGACCCACATCTATAATCTTTATTTCTTTATTTGTTCGGTTGCAGACTGACAAGATTCGATTTGTTTAATAAGATTATGTAAACAGTGAACACTGATCACCATTAACCTACAATCACCCTCTATTCCAGTTGAATAATGATACCCAGTGTTGCTGCAATTAAATCAATCTTAATTACATGTTTTAGTCATATTACATTAAAAGTAAGATTTGAATTACCTGTGTGCCTTAAAGGGTGTTCATGAACAGGAATCCAAGGATGCACTAAGTCCCTGGGCAAAGCCAAGCTCCACTGAAGCGGCAGCTCATGCAGATGGTATATAAATTGGTCAAATCTCTGCTGTATGCCCTCTGCTGTGGCAGCCTCCCTCTCGTCAGTCAGCGGTGTGAAAGCAGGTTCCATTGTGTCCTGCTCTATTGTTTTATCTGTTTAGAAAATGCTGAAAGGAAACTGTTTACACTGCATTACCTATTTGGTACACGTAAATGCATAGGTCAGGTTAGGACACAAACGTGATACGACTGTATTGTCTTCGCCCCATGGAAAGACGTGTATGTGTAGCCATCTATAGCTTAAAGATGTGAGCTGATGGGTGAAGGAGTACAAACTGGAAGCTCAGTCGAAACATTTTATTTTGTGCTTATCATTTCTCTAATTACATAATGCAGATTCGCTGCATTCTTATATGGCCCAGCCATATGCTCTCATGCTCAAAGTAACCCACATCCACAGTTCTCTTTCCCTGGTGCCGTCTGCCCACACTTTTACAATAGAAACAGAAAACTAACAACAAGTTATATTGCAACAACGAGACAATTTAACAAAGCGTAACACATGTTTAAGTAATGTAAAATGCATTCACCATCTACATACTCCACTCAATACCAAATTGTCAATAAATGTTCATCCTTACCACTTAAATAAATAGGACTCAAGTGAGATACAAAATAAGGTCAACAGACCAAAAATGTGCCTGATGTCTTTCAGTGGTATAAGCACCACTGGAATACTGACCCACAGCTCATCATTCATCTTCTTCTTCCTATTCCTCGTAATCCTCCTCAGGCCCAAACTCTAGATCATTGTCCTCATCACCATCTTCTTCTTCATCGTCGTCCTCGTCCTCCTCGTCGTCTTCATCTTCCTCCTCCTCCATATCGTAGTCCATAGAACTCAGGAGGAGTTTGGTTTGATTGATCTCGCTTGCGTCATCGGGGTTGACCTGAACCTAAATATTAAAAGAAAAAAAAACAACTGCAATATCGCCCAGCCCGACTGTAATTGTTGATGACATGGCGTGCACACACACACACACACACACACACACACACACACACACACACACACACACACACACACACACACACACACCCATAGATAAAGCCACAGTTAAACTAGAACTGTAGATGTTGCACTTTCATAGAAAGACAACAATAAACAATGTTTGCGTAGTACAAAACATAGGTTTGATCCAGAAACCATCTACATTTCAATATAAAAATGGTAAGTGAAACAAGACGCTTAATTGTATTATTTTCATCACTGTTTCAGATCACTTTACCTCAGGCTCCAGGGATATGGGTTGTGTTGCTCCGTCATCCAACTTTCCATTAATGATTGATTTCAGGGCTCCTTCTTCAAACTTAAAACACAGGGAGACCAGGTGGTGTATTTTGGGACATAACACGAACATAAACCAAAAATACAAAATACATCAACAAATAATCCTGACTCTTCCTCTTACCTTCAGCCGGTTGAGCTGGTCTTGCAGCATAACTTTGATTTTGAGCAGAGTCTCCTCTTCCTTCTTCAGTTCCTGCAGACGACTGTGCATGTTGATGGTTGCAGTCTGAACATCACTTGACACTGAATGAGGGGGGAAAACAAGTAGATAGTGAGACTCATATATAGCTAAATCATTCATTTAAGTACACATATTCCCTGAGTGGTCAGTTCATAGGACTGTTAGTCAGTTACGAGTGTGCAATATAGTAGTGTTTAATATCATTTAACTAATACATCAGGAAGGCAATAATCAAGGACTTCAGCTGCAGCATAGTTGCAGTAGTATTGACCACGGCACATATGTCATGTCTAGTTGATGCACAAATAGATACTGGGAACGTTGATGCTGCCAGCTAGCTGCTGGGATTCACAGCTCGGTTGAAACGTTACTAAAACCAGCACCGTTCAGCCTCTCACATACAAGCATCTTAGACGAGTTACCTTGGTTTATTTATTTTTTCTTATTTCTCCATGTCGACCTACGACTCGTATAATCCTGTATATCGTTTCTAGCTGAAATGCTAATGCCTACTAATGTTTTGCTGCAATTTTCTTCATTCACGTGGTTCTGAGGTCATATCCGGTCCAAGTTGTCTACGCCCATCGTTTGAGGATCCGGCTCTACGGCGACACCGCGTGGCAGAACAAGATATCGTCCGATCCATAAATATGCTGTTTCAGGTAAGACACGCTGCAGCCATGTTTTCACCTTCCAGAAAATAACAGCAATGACATCTAAACACAAAATAGAGAGCCAACATGGTGATGGTGATTAAATACTGTTTCCATTGCTGTATACGGCTGAAGTGGCAGGTGTCAACTTTATGGTAGCAAGAAGCCTAATTAGTAACAAATGTCGTTCGTGGTGTTATGCTCCCTCATAAAAACATAAAGGTCACAATGTTGGCAGCCATTACGTTTGATCTACTAATGCGGATAGTGAATTGTTGCTAACATAAGTCAATAGTCTGTTTTTATTTTATAGCTAGCAATAATTATACAATTATATTATGTAAAGGAAGTTTTGTTGGAAAAGCAAGTGTATAAAAGGTCCCTCAATGAACATGTTTTCCATTAGTCTACTTAGACGTTGGACGTTGCCATCACTTGTTGGATGCGAAAGAACAAAACATTGTTCTGATCCGAAAAGGAGGCCTTGTGCCACACCTAACTAATGAAGTATCTACAAAGCCAAAATAAACCAAACACTGAAACAACTGAATCTAACATGCACCCAATCCCACTCATTTACACTGAAATTGAGCAATTTAAGTAGATAACAAATTCAGGAGAAACTGGGGGGAAAAATCACAGATGGAACTCATTGATGTGAACCAGATCTAAAACAGCTCTTAATCAGTCTTCAAAAATGTTAAGAGGAGCCCATTAGGTTTTTCATAGGATTTCTTGGCTAAGTCCATCCAGATGTGTGCATTGATTATCACAGCACGTAGGCTGCACTTGAAATAGTAGGGAGACCAGCCAAGATGAGAGAGCTAACCTCTACCTGTCTCCTTTCAAGAGCCGCCCTTCAGATGAGAGAAAATAATTACCATTAGATACCATCTCTTTCCTGATTGGACAAACTATTCACTTCAGTATTCCAGAATGGAGAGCGGAAAAGCCTACAGCCAGGATATTTACGCCATGATGCAAGCCTATATTCACCCTATCCAAAGACATGGAGTAATATCCTGCAAGCAGAATATGAATTGCATTACTTACTATAGGTAAGCCATTAAATCACACATAGCCCATTGTTTAATCAGGATAGGATGTAGTGTACTTAACCTCTTGACACTCCCTTTGAGGTATTTAATCGCCATCCTGTCTGTGAATCTACGTGCCTGTCTCCGAGCGCGCCGAAGTCACCCTCTGTTTAGTCCTATTTAGAGATATTATATTTTTGCGGTCAGCTCATTTACGGAGGTTGTTTTGTTCAGTGGAATATTTTCTTACTGTTTCTCATAGAAGCACACATGATTTGTTACACCCCATTATGCATGCCTGTGGCTGACTTTAAAAGGCTACAAGTGGTAGTGTTTCCCATACGATTTGAGAGAGAAACTGTGGCAGGGGAGGAGGAGAGGGACCCCAGGTCGAATAGGGGGGGTCTGTCTGGAGTCATTTACCATGGGTGAGAATTGTGTACATTTGAGATTTCAGAGTTTAATGTTTCGCATCGGGGGCACTTTTATGTCCACCGTGAAAGTATGCTGGCTTTGTTGTGAAACTGTGATCGCACATCCTATGTTTAGTGAGGCCATTCAGGGTCTGCTGGTTATGCCCCGGTCACGTTTTAAGACAAGGGGGCCACTGGGTCTGCCTCTGGTTCTGAGATTTTGGATTAGCCTTCTTTTTCATTTTGTACTACCGTCAATGTAGGCTGTTTTTGTAGTAGTAAAAGCAATTAAAAACCTATTGTGTAGGCTTTCGTGAGTACAGAACATGCGCTGAGCTGGTTTGGTTGCTGTGAAATTTCTTGTGGAAATGTGCCTCATCAATCAATCTATTTCATTTTTGACTGTTTAGCACTTTGCGAATCCTGCTCTGGAAAAGGCGCTACATAAATACATGATACTTACTTACTATTCGTGTGCAATAATGAGCAACACAGTTGTCTCTTTTCCACCGATACCTGTCTGATGTCCTCCCGCATCTCTCTGTCTCGCTGGTAACACCGGTCTTAAGACGAGGCCTTGGCTAAGACAGGCCATCGCATTTGCCATCCTGTGGTATGTGACCCTGCATAAGAGTTTTAGTGTTTTGAGAGCTGATCCCAGGGAAGAGGGAGGCTGAAACTGGAGCTGTCTGTCAGCGTATGGGAGCGCCCCAAGCTTTAGGGGTCAGGGGGAGAGGTACCGCAGGGTCCACGGCGGCGCACCAGTAACACAGCTGCCAGCCTCCCTGTGCAGACAAGGGAGCCCCCCCCCCCCGCCCACCCCCCCCCCCCCCCCCCCCACCCACCACCCCCTCCCATCATAGTGGCAGGGGGGGGCTTAACGTTGAGCTGGCTTCAGCAGCATAAAGGAAGCTAATGCGCCACAGATATCGCTCCCCCTACAGCGCTGCAGTTGCTCTCTCGTTGTCAACACACAGACAGTGTTGCCGCCGTCGCTGCCGCTGCCGCCGCCGCTACTGCTGCTGCTGCTGCTTCTGCTACATGGCATTTACACCCCGCTCCCTGTCCCAAGCAAACCCTCCTCAGCGGGGCCTCGGGGCCCCGACTGAGGCCCGGTGGCAGCTGAAGAGGGGGCCCTCTGTGGCGCTGCAAGCCAGCGTGGGTCGGCGGTCCGCTAGCGCTAGCTTTTCTGAAAAAGGGGCTCCCACCGTCTGTGGAATGCAGGCGCTGGGCGTGTTGGACGAGGGGCCTCGCAAAAGGGAGAGTAGGAAAAGGAAGGTGGGGGGGGGGGGGGGGGGGGGGGGGGGGGGGGAGGGAGAGAGAGAGAGAGAGAGGGGGGGGGGGGGGGGAGAGGGAGTGAGAGAGAGAGGGGTGGGGGGGGGGGTTTGACCTTTGAATAGCGCCGTCAGGAAGTTATGACTCAATTTTCAAGCAGAACAGGGAAGGAGAGAGACATAGAGCAGAGGAAGACAGAAAGACAAATGGAAAGGGGAGGAAAGGGGGTGGGGGGGGGGCAGAGTAGGGATGGGGGGGGGGGGGGGGGGTGGAGGGGGTGTGTGTGGGTGATGAAAATATGTAAAATCTGGAAGACCAAGGCCCAGGAAGATAGGATTGTGTGTGGACCGGGGGGGGGGGGGGGGGGGGGGGGTTTAGTGGAGTTAGTGATGGTGGAGGAGCCACCGAGGGAATCAAGGCTCCTCCAGGAGTAACAGCTGAGGAGAAGCGGGGGCCCACGGCTCCACATGACACACATCTAGCAAAACGGCGCACAGTTGGAAACTGGCTCCTTCTATTTTCGTTGGAGCATAAAATCCGACATCATGCACATGCATGAGTACACACGCGACTTTAAAAAAAAGTTTGGGAGAAACAAATAAAAGCAAACTTTTGACGCGCACGTGTTGAAATTCGAAAGGAGCTAGGTCTCTTACACAGTACGTGTGCCGGTTGGTCAGATCGTGTGGAGGAGGTGTAGCTGGATGGGGGCTCCCACGTTTCCCCATGGGAGTCAGTAAGTAACAGTGGAGCGAAGCCTCCGGTGAGCTCAGAGAGGTTGCCGCCGCCAGGGCCTTTGTTTCCAAGAAAACTAACTCAACCTTTACGTATCCTGCCCCAACCTCCCACACACACACACATACACACGAACTGTATATACAGTACACGCAAAGTGAGACGCACAATTAGCGAGAAGTGCATTGGAACGCGTTCATAGCAATCAGTGCAATCCTCAATCCACACGCACACTAGAGCCAGGAAGCTATGTGTGTGTATGTACTTTAGACGTGGACAGTTGGAGCGATGTTTATAAAAGCCATATACCCTCAGTGTCTCTCACCCAGAGAGAGAGAGAGAGAGACTATTAAGAACTACACACACCAATTGTCGTATGGGTTATAGATGGGTAACTGTGTATAAGCTTGTTTCGCTGTAGGACACACAAGTAGTTCTCAGCTTTGGTTCACCTTATTAGCGCAAGGAACACACAAGCAAAACCTGAAATGAACGGTCACTGTGAACGGCAACAGCTCTCCAGAGGTTAGCCTAAACTTTGTATGAAACTCTGTGTGTGTGTTTAGTTGAAGTGTAGAGGATGTGATGGGGGGGTGGGTGGGGGGGGGGGGGGGGGGGGAAGTAACCGTCTTGTAAAGTGGGACATTGTTGGAGGTCTGGCGCACGTCTGACGTTCAGTGGCTGCATGGGAAGACTGTAATGGGCACAGGGCTTGGGTACATTCTGGATGCGGGGCGGTCCAATGTAACCGCAGCAAAAAAAAAAAAAAAGAAAGAAAACCTGTTGATTTAGCTTGGGCTAAATGGAGTGATCTTCTTTATGTTCCAGCCTGAGGAATGCCTCAGATCGTGGCATGCGGTTTGGACCTCGATATGATGTGGTTCGGCGGTATGGCGATGGGGAGGGCCGGTCGGAAAAGCGAGGGAGAGTGTCTCTGTCACAGCTGAAATCTGTAAACTAATTGACCACCCAAACAGCATTCCAGCTTCCCTGCTCCGCTCGCCGTTCTCCCGGGACTGGCGAACAATCGGAGAGCTGAAGCCCACCTACCCCAGACCTGGCCGGCTAACTATAGTGAGATTAATCTTTCCTCCTTTAGTTCTTTTTTTCTTCCTTCTTTCTTACTCTCATAAAGTCTCTCTTTCTTTCTCTCCCCCCACTCTCATAAAGTCTCTCTTTCTTTCTCTCCCCCCCCCCCCCCCGAGCCCCTTGCAGCAGTACTTGTGGTGTATTGGTCTGTGTAGTTCACATCCCTGGACACACTAAGTTAAACATCCTCATAAGGTCAAGCTAGGGAAGCCAATGTGTTCTCTTTCACTGCAGAGCCCCCCCCCCCCCCCCCCAATGTAATTTCATTAAAGGAAGGGTCCATTTACAGTTTCTCACACAGAACACTTGAAATAACAATCATTTGAAATAACAATCATTTATAATAGTTTATGACATACTAAGAACAGTTTAGTGTAGCCTGTGTTGTTTCATTCCCACGAATGCGGACCATAGTGCGTAGCAGTCTATTGTTTGGTTGGTTTAGTCATTTTCGGGTGGTGTATCGTGAGAGGTAGAGATGGCGCTATTATTTCATCTAACCTAAATATTGACTGAGAGGAGGTTTGGGCATTCCCTGCATTCCTCATTGGAAGACCTCAGGACAGATATTGAGCTCCCACACTTCCTCATGTAACTCCTGTTCTCATTAACCAACCATTTGCCCCACCTCAACATATCACGCAGTGTATGCCTGTACCCCCCTCTTTGTCAAGCCAAGTCCCCCTTTTTCCAGCACAAAACATTTTGGGGGGGGGAAATGTATGTGCATGTTATTTATATAACAGGAACATTAAACTGTTGGTGTGAATACTTACAGTTTCGGGGCACAAGTGGAGTTGTGCTTCACTTATGATCGTCGTCATTCGTTAGAAAGATTTACCAAACATGTATGTAAGTATTCAGATTCACATAATTAGGGACCGAGCCAGTGAAACTGGAAGGTCCCTATTGAAATTGCTTCGTTTATTATTATTATTCCTATTATTATTTCTAGGAACTTTGCCGGCGATTTGCACTATCTCAACGTATACGAAAACTCTTTTTTATTTGGCAAAGTTGTCGGGGCTGGTGAAAAATTATATATTCTATGCGTCACGTTCATGTCGCACACTTGGAAGACCACTAGGTGGCGCTGTTTTTGAGCATTTTCCGTAATGCTCATAACTCCCGCATACTTGGTCGCACATTCATAAACCTTATATCCACACATGCAGGATACATTGCTGCACCTCCTCATATAGGCCACGCCCACTTCCGCCTACATTTTTTTTCCGCTACAGCGCAAAAACTCGCACATTTACGTCTAAGGGTTCCAACTATGCAACTTTCTCTGATTCGCACAAAACTTGACATCTATCATCTCCAGACTGTCGCATGAAAAAAAGTAATTGGAAGTATTTTGATATTTCAAAAATTAAGCGCGCTATAAATATTTTAATTTCTGTAAATTTTACGTTAAAAAAGCAAGTGGACCATTTCTCCACTTTGGTATGTTTGTTCGACACCAAACTTTGGTCAATAGTTCCTTATACCTCCATTAACCATCTAACAAATTTTCACACCATCGCCACTAGGTGGCGCTCTTTAAAATTAAGAAGTCTATATCTCCACATCGGCATGTGCGATTTAAACGAAACTTGGTACGATGATAGCACATGGCTCCCTGAGGCTTACGTTAAAACGAGAACAAAATTCCGCCACTAGGTGGCGCTCTAATGTCAGCATACATCACTGTACAAAGACCGTAATAGTTATGAATATGAAATTCACAGGACATGTGTAGACTAGTGCCCGGAGCCCAGGTACCAAAAATCATGTTTGTCGTGGTTGTAGCGCCCCCTACAGGAATTTTAAAAAGCAGCCCCGACACCCCGTTTCACGGATATTTATGAAACTCGGTAGGCCCATGTAACAGTCCAAGACCTACAAAAAAGCCTCTTGGACCCATACCCCAAAACCCACCGGAAGTCAGATATTTTCATTTCAATTTTTGACATTTTTCAATTTTCGCCTCCTATTTCAACGAACTCCTCCCAGGGGACTTGTCGCCTGGGCTTCAAATTTTTTTTATACGTTCAGGAGGTGGAACTTGAGAAAAGTTGTGCTATTTGCGACTCTACGTCAAAAGGCGTGGCCGTGGCGTGCCGCCAAAGTAGGCCATATTCAATTCCGTGATATTTTTTGCCGTTGTATTTGAACGAACTCCTCCCAGGGGAGTTGTCGCTTGGGCTTCAAAATTCTTCAGTACACTCACAAGATGTAACTTGAGAAAAGTTGTGCTATTTGCGACTCTACGTCGAAGGGCGTGGCCGTGGCGTGCCGTCAAAGTTGGCCATTTTTAATTCAGTGGTATTTTTTTCCAATGTTTGGGAACTAACTCCTCCCAGGGATTTTATTTGTTCTGCTTTAAAATTTGTCAGTACAGTCAGAAGATGGTGCTGAACAAACGTTGTGCTCTGTGCGACTCTACGTCAAAGGGCGTGGCCGTGGCATTCTGTCAAAGTTGGTTCTGTAGTCTTTTTTTCCAAAGTTTGTGAACGAACTCCCCCCAGGGAATTTATCTGTTCTGCTTTAAAATCGGTCAGTACAGTCAGAAGATGGTGCTGAACAAACATTGTGCTCTTTGCGACTCTACGTCAAAGGGCGTGTCCATGGCGTGCCGTCAAAGTTGGCCATTTTGAATTCAGTGGTCTTTTTTTCCAATGTTTGTGACCAAACTCCCCCCAGAGAATTTGTTTGTTCTGCTTCAAAATCCATCAGTACAGTCAGAACATGGCGGTAAACAAAGCTTGTGATATTTGCAACTCTACGTCAAAGGGCGTGTCCATGGCGTGCCGTCAAAGTTGGCCATTTTGAATTCAGTGGTCTTTTTTTCCAATGTTTGTGACCAAACTCCCCCCAGAGAATTTGTTTGTTCTGCTTCAAAATCCATCAGTACAGTCAGAACATGGCGGTAAACAAAGCTTGTGATATTTGCAACTCTACGTCAAAGGGCGTGTCCATGGCGTGCCGTCAAAGTTGGCCATTTTGAATTCAGTGGTCTTTTTTCCCAATGTTTGTGAACAAACTCCCCCCAGGGAATTTGTTTGTTCTGCTTCAAAATCCATCAGTCCAGTCAGAAGATGGTGCAGAACAAAAATTGTGCTCTTTGCGACTCTACGTCAAAGGGCGTGTCCGTGGCGTATCGTCAAAGTTGGCCATTTTGAATGGAATGTCAAACTGATGCGATTTGTGCCATTCCCTGACCCTAATGTTGGCTACTACGAGTCTCCCTGTGAAGGCCCCGGTCTACCGCACACTGCATGGACCGCGTCGGACGCCAACCTGTCGCGACACTATCCACGACACGCCCCGACGGACTCGGCGAGGTCCCGCACACAGCTCCTTGGAGCTTTAATTCTATTGTGGTATTTATACTATTTATTTAGATTCATTTTCTTAAATGTTCCTAGTACCCCCTGCAATCCTTCAAAGTACCCCTAGGGGTACGCGTACCCCCATTTAAGAAATGCTGTTTTAATACATGTGATTCTGAGGGTAAAAAATAGTATAGGCTAATAGTGGATCTTCACAATTAAGCATTAAAGAAATGTGTCTCAGGTTAATCTGATCTCACCCGAGCGGTGGGCGATGCAGGTTTGCGATTGCTTTCCTGGACTAATTTGAGATGCATTAAGGATTCAATCCTAAAACACACTTGGAGGTGGTGAGCGATAGCTCATACTGTCAGTGTAGTCTAGCGGTGCCAACACGTATCCCATTTCCGCATTCCAGGAAGCACACCTATTGTGTGCCAGACAGACAGTGTCTCTCAGCCGCTATCTGGATATCTCTGGACACTGAACACCAGGCTTCAACGGAGCCAGTAGAAAAAAGGGAACTTCCCGGTGATTTTTCGTTTATCTTACAAAATAGGACGAAATAGGTGTGGAAATGAAAGACTGTGTGTGTGTATGTGTGTGTGTGTGAGCGGGTGTGTGTGTGAGGCGCGTAAAGTCAGCTGCGAAGAAGATGGTATCCCTCTGCTCAAACAGAGGTTGTAGGGCCGAGCAGGGCCCCGCGTGCCGGGGGAGGAATGTGTGAACACCGTGACAAAACCATCTATTTACAGGCACTTCCACCGCCAGGTCTGACACCCGCTGCCCAAGTGCAACCCCGGGGGAAGACGCGGCTCTCCGCGAACGATGCGGGGGCCGACGGGGCTCGCTTTGATCGCCAGACACACAGCGACACTCTGATCTCCATGAAACACAAGCACAACTTGTCTGCTATTGTGTGTGTGTGTGGGGGGGCACATCTTGAGACATTCCTGTACGCCATTTGTGATCATTTGGCCGTGATGAATGTCCATCACCACCACCGCCGTCAGAGAGGATGGTGAGGGTGATGTTTTTTTCCCCCCCCCAGCTTTTTCTGTGTCATCGGCTTGTGGGTCTTCTCCCCTTTCTGATGGGTTCAGCCTGGCAGAGAGAGAGAGAGGGGAGAGGGAGAGGGAGAGAGAGAGAGGGGGGGGGAGAGAGAGAGGGGGAGAGAGAGAGAGAGAGCACTGACCGTTTCTCAACTTGGGACTGGCTGCGTGTGTCATTGGTGTGGACCGTTGAGTGGATGAAATCAGCTTGACTAATGCAGATCCTATAGGCCCGGGCGCAAGACAAAGTCGGTGCGGTTCGAGTTGCGAGCCATAACCCTCCGAAAAAAGAGAGAAAATAACATTCACTACTGCCAGATTAGTCACTAAGTATTAGCGGGCGCTGTTGCTCTTGATTCCCTTCCAACATCACTCACATTTCTCCTGAAATCACACGAAATAGGCTCACGTCCTGCTTTCTTAATTCACAAGTGAACTCTCTGAAGGTGTGCAGCGTGTTTTAAAGGGTGTCATAGAAGCCCATTGATTTCTCCAGTTCTCCAACAGGCATTGCGCTGTGCCATGACTGATGTCATTCTACTTTTCCTGTTTCCAGCCCAGGCAGGGTTCCACGCGTCCCGGTTCCAGAGGCGCTGTCACGCCGCGCCGTGATTTATTCTTTTTACACTTCATTTCCAATATTTTTCTAACTTCAATTGGATTGTGAAACTCTGGGAGCGGACCGCGGCCCAACGTAAGCTAACCAAAGCAGCAGGAATGGTTGGATCTCCGCTGGTGTGCATGATTTATTTAATTAAGACATTTGATGTGTGGGGAGACATGATAACAATGTGTCATCCAAAGTATGTAGATCCTTTTTTTTTTTTTTTTAAGCCAGTCCAAATACAGATCTATAACTCCCGTTGAATGAATTCGACACCGATTAGATCTGTAATGCGGTTGGAAATCCCAGTACCAGACATGCTCTGAATGAAAATAGAAATAATTGGCATTGCGTGTTCCTTTGACATTGCATGCATCCGTCCTCCTGACGGCTCCAGGTTTGCTTCTCGCGGTCCAACCCATAGATCTGCCTCTGCGATCCCCTCGCTCACACGGATCAAGCTGGGTGCCAACAAGAATCCCTGGCGGGGGAAATAGACTTTTTACATGAGCACTTACAAGAACTTACAAGACTTTTTTTCAGATTACCATCCGTATATATGTGTACCATTTCCCTTCCCAAGTTTCACATGTTGTCATCGGGGCAAGATCTCGATTGCCGTTATGTATGTAATGTTCTAGTCTTGGCATGTCTGACACTGAGCCAGTAGAGAGCTGAAGAAAACAAATCTGACAGCAGTGAGAGGGGGGGAGAGAGACATAGAGAGAGGGAGAGAGCAGGAGAGAGGGAGAGGGGAGAGAGAGAGAGAGAGACAGAGAGACAGAAAGAGAGAGAGAGATGAATACCCCAACACTTCAAAGTCCTCGGGGTCATTTTAAGATGGATAATTAGACAGTATGAACAGCACTGCCATGACTCAGTGCTATGCTTTTACAGTGTCTTTACCCCCCCCCCCCCCCCAACCCCCCACCTCGGATGGTGCTACACGATGAAGCACACGGATAACGGATGGTTCCTGGCCTCGGAGAGAGGATATAGGGGGGAAACGGCCGCTTTGCCTTGAAATGCGAAAAAAGGTAAAATGTGGGAACGGACGAGGTCTAGGGAAAAGCGGACGCGGGGAGGGGGCTGCGAGGGGCCCGTCGCCGTCGCTAGGCAACGCCGCGGGGGCAAATCCGGGCGTAATGAGCGCCGGGGCTTCGGGGAGCTGTCTGCTCAGTGTCCCGGGTCCTGACAAGAACGGACAGGCCGGCCCAGGACGGCCCGTATAGGAACCGCCACCGCGGCCACCTGCTCACAGCAATCATCACTGGCACTCCGGCCAGCCACCGATACAGCATACAGACCCAATTAGGAGCCCCCGCATGTCCCCCTCCAGCCAGCCATCACTAACACTCCCGCAGGTCTGACAAGGCTGCCTTCTTCCCCCTAGCAGATCTCTCTCATTAACAGCAGTGGTGGTAGTGGCTGGAGCCGGACAGTGCAGGGCCCGCTGAAAGGGCCCACAGGACTCCTGGGGTAAACCAGCTTAAATGCAGGTTTATTTCCTGCGCCCCCCTCCCAGACCCTCTCTCCCAGACCGCCCGCTGGTTGCATTCTTTTTATCAGTTTATCTCCAATTTCCTCCGACTTGTAGCATGTCTCTCGGACACACTGTCACCTCCACTTAACGGGGCCAGAGGCGCTGGCTCCTGCGATCAGATGTTTTCGGAGCCATGATCGGAGTT
This sequence comes from Merluccius polli, assembly GCA_030340625.1. Taxonomy (NCBI): domain Eukaryota; kingdom Metazoa; phylum Chordata; class Actinopteri; order Gadiformes; family Merlucciidae; genus Merluccius; species Merluccius polli. Next base: position 28,501 of record JAOPHQ010002010.1, on the reverse strand, counting down.
GGTTTTGGCAGGACTCTGCCCTCAACAATATCTCTGTCTGTTCCACTACTGCCTCACCACCTCTGCTGTATCCGCTCCCACCCTGCTGAGGGTCTGTGATCTCAAGACCGGCACACACACATCAGAGGGCTCAGAACGGAAAAAATAGCCCAGACCCGACCGGTCAGATTGCTCTTCTCAACATTTTCAAGTGATTGTGTCCAAAAACGTTTTTTATGTGTGTGTGTGTGTGTGTTTCTGTAACCGGGGGCAACAGAAGAAATCAATGTGTTGAATGAAAAAAAAAGACAGAAACAAGGGTGTGGGGGGGGGTAGGGGAGGTGGGGTGGGTGGGGGTAGTGGTGATGGTGGGGTGGGGGGGGAGCAGCAAATTACATTGTGAAATGACCTCATTACGAGAGCAGGATTAAGAGAGCTGTGTGTTCCAGCCGAGAGCAGAGGTGGAGGAATTTCCTTTCAGTGGGGAGCTGTTATTGTTGGATGAAATATCTTATTCCCCAGTGTCGAATTGACTCTTGATACAGCACTGCCACTCTTGATTGTGCAGCGTTATGCCCAAGCAATCATCCATCTTGGTTTGTTCAGAGAATTAAACAGAAGAAGAGAAAAAAAAGGACTTGTTGACTCTGTGCAAAAATGACGACAGCAAATCAAGAGAGGTCGTTCTATTTTCGTAAGCATATTTGTGGGTGATTTTCATTTTTCATCTGTAATTTGTATAAAGTTTACAATGTCAGTTTTATCTTTAAAAGAAAGTTCTGGGGGGAGTTGTTCCTCATAAAGTTTTCCATTGGCTTGGTCTGTAGTTTCCACAGTTCCTGTACTACTTAAATTGCTATCTGTTAGGCCTATCAAGCTGACTCATGCTATAGGATCACACGCAATATGACCATTGGGGACTGACCAATTTTGACCAACATTAATAGTGTGTAGGCCTGTGTCGTTCATATCAATGACAATATCATTAAAGTGGACAACACTTTTGTAACTGGTGGTGACGACTGTAGAGTCACCACACAAACATGCCTCCTAAACAATACATATATATACATTGTATTTCACTTCCAGGGGATTCATTGACTAGGCAGGTAGTACCGTACTTCAGCAGCAGAGGGCATTTTTTTATGAAATGGTTTCCAAACAGCTAAAAGTACTGTTATTATAGGGAGCAGACCTACTACAACTGCACTGAGATCTCTGAGGTATTCTCTTTATAAAACATAATTGAAATCAATGAAACGATTATACAGCCTACTGTTTATATCCTAATATTAAATGACTACTTTGAATTGTGCATTTCTGTATATATTTTAAACAACATAAGCCTACTAATGACATTTCATCAGTTAATAAATGGTATTATCTCCCCAAAACAAGGCTTACCTTTCAGAGCTTGTGCTGGCAGTAACCTTCACGTCGTAGCCTACGTATCGAGCCTGACCCATTTAGCCTAATTATTGCTACTATTATTATTAATATTATTATTATTGAGAGTGGAATGAAGTGCAGTGTGTGATCTGGCGTTTCTATTTAAAACATGAATAGGCTGTTGAGACGACTTTAATTCCCCCCTCGCATTGAAACGACGTGGCTGTAACGTATCATTCGGTATATAAGGCCCACGCTCGCCACTTTTCATTAAAGTCCCTCCAAAAAATGGCGGTGGAATTCCGCTGGCTGCAGTGGCGTGCGGACGCTCCCGCTTTTTACTGCCTGTCACGCACGGAAAATTGCGAGTGGCCGCCCGACACCCGACGTCCCCCCTCCCCTCGCTAGCGGTTACGGCGCAGGAGGTTCAATAAATATCCAAGCGGGCGCAGGGCTCATGAGAGGGACGCACTGTGGCTCCTAACCTCACGCAACTTTTTTACACGCATTAGGTCATAGGCTTGGGAAGCGCTCCTTCTTCTCCCCCGCCGCCACCACTATAGCCCTCTTTCTCTCTACTCCCTCTCTCCCTCTCTCTCTTTTGCTCCCCCTCCCTGGTCCCCCCCTTTAATTGAACGATGGACTTGCAGTCTGTGTGCCTGTCTAGAATGCGGGGAAGGGAAGTAGTGGGGGAGGGAAAGAGAGAGAGAGAGAGAGAGAGAGAGAGAGAGAGCCTGGCGTTTCTCATGCTGCCTCTGGACTGACAGGGTTACTTCAGTATGCCTCTCCAGGTCTCCAGGGCCCTAAGTCTCTCTCTCAATGTCTCTCGCTCTCTCGCTCTCTCTCTCACTCTCTCTCACTCTCTCTCTCTCTGGCTCTCACTCACCCCCCCTCTCTCTCTCTCTCTCTCTCTCTCTCCAAAAGTACCAGGAGTCCTGTGGATGTAATTTCAGCAGGCCTATGAGGGCATGGTTTACAGACCCCAGCACCTTCCTTTACATAAGCAAAGCAGGCGACTTGTCCTAATGCTGTAATTGGTGGCGGTTCGATGGTCAGGTATCACCGGCCGTCGTCGCGGGTTGAGGTGGCTCGTCGCGCTTTTATTTTGCCGCAGTTCGGTGAAAAGAGTCCGTCCGGACCTGTTGCTTTGTAGCAGCTTTTTTTTTTTTTCTCCAGACTTCAAGGGTTGGGGTGAGGTTGGGGGGGTGGGGGGGTAAAAATCGTCCCAGTAGCATGAGGTCTGGAACCGCCTCTTCCCATAAAGCCAAAGTAAAGTTGTTGACATTTTCAGTTAAGCCCTTCCACTGATCTCTCCTCATCAAAACCTCTGCCCCTGGCAGGGATCTGCATGTGTGAATCAAGATGGGTGGGTTAAAAAAAACAAAAACGGGCGAGCTATCATGTGTAGTGCTCTCTCTCTCTCTCTCTCTCTCTCTCTCTCTCCCCCCCCACCTATCTCTTTCTCTTAGTTCCTCTCTCACTCTACCTCTTACTGTGTTTCTCTCTTACCCCCCCACTCCCAGCCTCTCTGTCTCCTTCCTTTCTGTGTGTGTGTGTGTGTGCGTGTGTGTGTGTATGTATGTGTGTGTAGGTGATTATAGCCTATACTAGTATTCACTGTATAGTAGTCTTTCCATATAGTCGGACCGTCTATGGTAACATGAAGGGGACCGGTGGTGGACAGAAGAAGCCCGGATCCACAGCCTTCTGTCTTCTCACTTTCCTTGACCTTTGTTCCTCTTTTCAGGACGCCAGAGACACCCCCCCCCCCCTCATACCTCCAGACGAGACGGGTAGGCCTACACATTCGCCCCCACTTGTCACGTTAGACCCAATCGTCTCTCTCGTGTTTAAAAAAAAAAAAAAAAACGACTGCAAACACATCCATCACTCGCAGGCACGCCGTAAATACATACTGGGAACAGGGCGGCAGGCCGGTTTTCGGAGGTCCCCCCCCCCCCCCCCCCCAAAGGGCAGAGTCTCACACATTGAAGTCATGTTGTGATAGATCCAGCTTGTTGTCCCACAAGCTCAGAAACATGGCGTCGCCACTCCTGAAGCGGCGTCTGGTGACAGGAGGGTTGCTTCTCAGGGAGCTGTGTGTGTGTGTGTGTGTGTGTGTGTGTGTGTGTGTGTGTGTGTGTGTGTGTGTGTGTGTGTGTGCGCGTGTGTGTGTGTGGCTCAGGGCCAGTCAACTGAATTAATGAGTCGTAAATCAAAGGGCTCGTTGACAGGCCGCCGTTTGCCAATTGATGTTAAGAGCACAGTCGCAGGCTCACCTCAAACGTAGACGTAGTTTATTAACGGCACCACAGATTGATACGCATTTTTTTACATATTTTTTAACGGCTGCTTTTCTGTTGTGGTTTTCTGTTTGTTCATTCGTCATCAACTAGTAAAGCTCCCGATTCTATTGTTTTGGGTTATCATTGAGTATTAGACTATATAACTCTCGCAACTCTTGGAGGAAGTAAAGCTTGACATGAGGAATGCGCCATTTATTTATAATTCTCTGATCAGGGTTTGGGTTGCGATCTGACAGTCAGGTGAAGCGGCGCGGACGTGAAACGCGGTGTCAGTGTGTTGTTGTCCGGCCGGCCAGTAGCGTGTCACTTTCCATCAGTCTCCCAGGTTAGCTCTGTGTCAGGCTTTAGGCTGGCCCGCTGTTTACAATACCCCCCATTCAGCCCGCCGCTTCTCAATGAAGCCGCTATTTATAGCGGGCCACTGGCGTGCGGAGAGCCATCCGATTGTTCTGAATGGGGCCCGGCGGTCCTGACAAGGTTAGCTGGATTAAAGCACAGAAGGCAGAGGCAGAGCTGAGGGATAGGTCACAGCCACTTGGTAGAGAGGTGAGAAGGACTGACGCCGGGAGACGTGCTGAAGACGTGCTTTTATTACCGCACGGTGCTCAACTTCGGTCCTGCTATTCACTAAAACGGCGGGCCATGCGATGCAGTCTGAGTTAAACAAACCCACCACCCCCCCACCCCCGGTTTTCAAACCTTTTGATGTGATGTTTGTGTGTGCAGCGCCGCCTTGATGCTGAGTATGTATCAGGATCAGGATGTTTTTTTGTGACTGGAAGTGACAGCCCAGGGATGGCATGCCCAATGACAACACTGCCCTGTATGGGGGCACGACCAAGGCATCCAAACTAGTGCCCTGCTGAGAGGGGGGGGGGGGCGGGGTAGGTGTCATCATGGCTTGGACTCAACTATTCTGGGATGTTTATGGTCAGCAACACACTATTGACCAGCAGAAGACATTGAGTCAATGTATTGAACTTGTCTTGTTACCCTGGCGACTCAGTTATTAAACACCCCTTAAACACTCGATCCTCGAAAGATCTTCCAGGCGTCGCTTTTATACGATATGTTGTTCTGCCGATTGCGAGGAAATGTTTTGTCGATTCATATTGGTGTTGTTCTCCTAACGAGGCGACTTGGCAATGTCTTTTTCCTTAAATGTTGTTTTCGGCCTTCTTGTTTTTCGGCCCTTCTTGTTTTCAGCCCTTCTTGTTTTCGGCCCCTCTTGTTTTTGCATCTTGGCTTGTTTTCGGCCTACGCTGGTTCCCAGGCGGCGACCTGCTCAGCCCGCTCTATTGTGCTGCTGCTGGCCTCTCTTTGAACCTCCGTGGGCCATAAACACAGCTAAGTGCTCTCCATCAGTGGCGGGTCACACTGGAGGACAATACAGTGACAGGAAGGTGCTCCACACTGTCCCCAGCCACACACACCCGAGCCAATGCTGGGGGAGGAAGACGTGGGTGTGGGAATTGGGGGGGTGGTGGGAGGGCTGTAGGTGAGGGATGGGAAGGTCTAGAAGGGGGGTACTCAAAGACAGCTCAATTACCACAACCTCTGACCCTGGAGACAAATCTCCAAGCACCCCTGTGCTTGTCTCCAAGCACAGGGGTGTCTGTCAGGGTGCGGAAGTGTAGCCCACACAGGCACATACACATTACACACACACACACACACACACACCATTGTCTGCATCCCATGTTTCTGCAGCCTCAGGTTGTTGTTTTTTTTTTTGCCAAATCTAAACACAGCTCTGATCTTTCTTTTTTTTTATATATGGACTCCAGCCTTGTCCTGATCTCGGTACGCTGATGACTGGCTTATCTCCCCGGGTATCTCCCAGGGAAAACACTGTCCCTGTGTGGCCAGGATAAACCTCTTCAGGGTGAAGTGCAAACGAACACCGGTGTGGTCATGTTTGGACAACTCTACCGATGTTGATTCCAATAAACCCTTCAAGTCATCTAAATACACGGACTCCTAAACCCGCCGCTGGTCTCTCACGGTCTCGACGGCGTCCTTGATATTTTTGCGCCGTGCGGACTGGAAAGGGGTCCGTTTATTTCAGAACGGTGGACGCCGCCAGTGAAGTGTTTTCATCTTGCCATTTAGTTTTTGTTTTTTGGGAGAAACCCATGCATATAATCTTGCATGCTCATTGCGATGGCACTCCTTTTGACATTCTCCTTGTTGTAGCGGCACTGGCCTTGAGCAGGCGCAGGCCCACTCGAACACGTGGCGTCTCCGTTAAGAGCATCGCCGTCTCCCGGGGGCCTGTATCCGCATACATGCACGCACGGCGCATCATGTGCGTACATGCAGCGCAAACACGTGCACACGAATAAACACAAACCGTTGTTTTAACACCATATACGTCAAGCAGCTGTGAATGTATTTATACACGCCATTGGTGGTGACTCAATAAAGTTCCCCGATTTCGGCACCATATGTACATGGAAAACGACATTGCTTTGTGTTTTAGTACGCACTGGGTCCGAAACGGGCTTCGCTCAGATTAGAGACAGCTTCATTCAATACTTCAATTAAGGCCTCCGCAGCCCTTGACTCATTTTCCACTCTCTAATTTCTCTAATGGCCAGGACAGGAGTCTAGGAAAAGCACAGCCAAACCCTGCACTACTCATTAGCTCGAGCACCGCCGCCCCCGTTGCATTTAACTTAATAATGAGGCCAAATTAACAGCAGCCCTGGCCCTGCTCCAGGTGCATTGTGGGTGAGAAAGTTTAAAAAAAGAAAAGAAAAAGGATGTGGAGGAGCAGGGGGTTTGTGGGGGTGGGATGGGGAGGTGGGGGGGGGGGCGGGTACCTGGCCACCTAAGGGGCTTTAGGGAGGGCTTGGTGGTAATTACTGTAAACATCAACATCCTTGGACCTCGCGGCACTAAGTGGTCTGTCAAGCCTCGCTCCAACTCACCGTGAGCAGCATCAAACACTCTGGCCGGCTCTGGGGTCTGAAGTATGCTCTCCGCTTTGGCCCGGCCTTTGTCAAAGCGGTCTTATGGCGTTTAGAGTTATTAAGCATTCGCTCATATGGGTCTCATTCTGGAGCCACCGGTATACGTTGAAGTAAAGGTTAAAGGGAAGAGCAGATTTGGCCTCCTATACCCGAAGGTGGGAGTGGTACGCTCGGGTATGGGGGAAAGGACCTTGTGTCCTCATGTCTTTTGTTGTGCAAAGGCTTGAGAAACACGGCCATCTCCCAGCTCAGGGCCGTGCCAAGGCAGGCACAGCCAAGGGCTAAGTGCTAATGAATCCAGGCAGCCTGGGTTTGAGGAGAAAAACAAACAAGGGCCTTTCCTGGTTGACAGGCAGTTTTGGTGCATACATGCTCTCCCCCCGCATGATTTATTATTTGTTCCCCTGTCATGTGTTTCTTGGGCTCACTCTTGTCAGGCTTTTGTTCGCAGGAAATGCCACCTAAGTCTCAGTGAGGAGCTGCAAAGAGTATTTTTCTCATATAACCCCAAAGGCAAAGACATGGCAGACAGACGTGTGTTGGCTTGGTTATAGTAACACTATACACCCAATCAGGAGTTTGACTTGAGTGAGTTCTAATGTATTATAATATATGTGTGTGCAATGTAATATCTATTAATGTAAGGCACGGATGTTATCTTTCAAAGTCCCCCAACCGCCTGGGGAACCGTGTCGCTCCCAGCCATGTATGCTTAGTAGCTTTTTTTAATGTACGTATACCATTCATACATCGACATTTGTTCTAATGGAAACAGACAAAAACTGCAGCGAGACGTGTCTCTGTATATCCCCAAGCATAATATTACCACACTGGTTAATGGATGATGGCTATAATGGATCATTTAAAGATGCCAGGAAAACACACAAATCCCTTTAGGGCGGTGTCACATCAGAGAGAAAGTGTATTTTTTTTTTAAAAACACTGCTTCTGCTGCTCATGCCGCGCTCGGCGATTACAGCTTCAGCGTGCCCGAAGCAGAAAGTGGGGTCAGACGACAGGGACAAGTGTTTGTTCACCTGTAAAGTACCTGCCAGTCAAGCACCGCCACCCCCCCCCCCCCCCCCGTCCCCCCGCCTGCCACTTTAGTCTTCAAATGAGCCACGCTGCTATTGCTCATTCACTCTGCAGGGCTCTCTGCAGAGCTAGCTCCCATTTTCTCATCGACACAGATCGAGTGGCAGGATGCTCTCTATTTAGCAAATCGCGTAAACGCCGCGTTGTGGAAACCAGCGTTAATGGTTAACGCCACCGCACGCCGCTTGAGATGATGCTGTCGCTGTTTACAGAGCGGCGCGTTTGGAGAAGACGGTGCGCACAGGGTTTGATCTTGTGCTCGCTCTTTTGTTGTTTTAATTCATTCTGACTCACAGAGAGTGCATAAACAAAAGAGATTGCTCTCACAGACACACACACACACACACTGACACAAACACACACACACTGACACAAACACACACACACACACACACACAGACACACACACACACACATACACACACATGCGTGCATTCTCAGGTAAACACATACACTCGCAGTCATGGAGAGGCAGGCCATAAATGTAATTTGTTGGTAAATAATGAATTACTTTTTCAATCAATGGATAACAAAGCCATTGGATTTCTTATATAACTGACTTTACCCTGACTCTACGCTGGATATGCACATTTTCCATGACACGTTTTATTTTACTGGCTGACCGCCTGGTAAATTGTAGGTAATTTTACAATTTTCCGCTCTAGAGCAAAAATAGCTTTGAAGATTTTATTTTTTTCATTCAACCTTTGATTGCCCCTGAAACAATTTAATAGGATATGCATATTTGGTTCGTACACCCTCAGGTTGTATTGTATTACCTAAAACATTTCAAAATAAATAATACAAAGGGCATGATGACCTTGCATAAAATAGTAATGCTCAGACAAAATATGTGCGACATTAGAAGGGTGTGTGTGTGTGTGTGTGTGTGTGTGCGTGTGTGTGTGTGCGCATGTGTGTGTGCACGTGTGCATGCATGCGTGCGTGTGTGCGTGTGTGTCGTTATCATGTATCATTGTGTATGTGAAGCCTCTGTTTTAACAAAGCTAACACACTATCATTACTGGCCTGATTATGGGGCATAGAGAGTTTAAGCAAATATTTGAGAAGCTTTGTCTGTTTTTAGGAATGTTTTTTGATATATGGATGACCACAAAAATATCTGTTGCTTGGCCGGCCCAAGCCAAGTCCTGCTGCTAAAGCTCCCAAATGTAAGTTAGGCAGCCAAAGGGACATGAATTCACGACCACTAAGAAACCTCTGCATGCAGTAGAGACCAAATGCACTTTGGCACAGAGTGAACATGCAAGTCTTGAAGGCTATTGCAGGAATAACATTTCACACAAAAGCACACAAAAACATTTTACTTGTGAAGACTTTCAATATTTGACCAAAGACCCAGTATGAAAGATGCAAAGGGACATCAACAGTTTGAGATCGTCTTTACTCATGAGAAATGCAAGAATCGCCTGCTCGGAAAATATCAATCACGTCATAAAGCTGCTGTTCTATTTATTAACAAGTCACTTACAACATGCTGGAACACATGTTTTTTTTTTGTCTATTAAAATGATGTTCTTGCACTTCCTCTGTGGGCGAGATGTTGATTTGTTGAGGGAAATCATTTGAGGAAAAGTACACTGTGCATTGGAACACATTTTCTCATCAGGTCCTGTGGATCCAAAGTGTTTTGATTGGTCGATACTGACGTCACAGCGCTGGCTCTGCACATGCAGCTCTACCCAACATGGATCTGGAGAAACTTAACACCTCCGTCACTGGTGAAAATAATCAATCTGGCACTCATTTGACAGCTTGAAGTTGGTAACTCCTTGCCACGGGTACAAATAGCAAGTCAAGAGGAATTTACTGAGTTTTAACAGAGTTTCTCCCCCTCTCTCTCTCTCTTAGTTACAATAATGTTGTTCTGGATATAATCATCCAATTAGAGTGAGAGAGGCATGCCTTCGCTGGGACGCGGATCACATTTCAAAGGGTCATGTTTGCCAGCCTCTACACCGATGGTAAGATAGCCAATGTGCTCCGGCGAGATCATGCGTGAGTTAGGAGGAGAAAGCATTCCTGTGTGCCTGTGTATGGTTGCGTGCGACTGTGTCGCTTGCTCCACCAATAGTATGGAAGCTATTGTACACACTGCACTGTTATCTGAAGTTCATCTTAAACATTCCTGCTTTATTTCGCTTGGTGTAACAGGAGGAGCATTATCTGGAGCACTTCCCACTGAATTGCAGTAATTTGAAGGAAGGTCGGAGGAGTTTGTGGCTCTGGCCATTAGACGCACACTCGGTATACGTGCAATTGCATCGGGTGAAACGCCATTTTCAAGTCGTAAATCTGTCGCATGTACGCGTTCTGCGATGCCAAGCGACGTAAGCTCAAATGACATCCACTGGAAGGAGGCTGTGCATAACCTCAGCACGCAAAGTCAACTCTTCGCTTCGTCCTTTCTGGAGTGTGTTTACATTTTTTTTTACAGGCGTGTCTGGGTAAATGTGAGCTTGTCGCAGTGCTACTGACACGTTTACAGGCCTGCCGAGCGCTGGGGGGCGGGGCCTGGTGGCGGCCCTGCTGTCTGAGTAATTAGAGGCTCCCTGGTGGATATTACTAAGGGCCCAGCCATGTAGAATCCATGCAGGGCCACTTTCCCACTCACGTTAGGGCTGCAGGGGGAAAAATAACGACAGAGCCAAGAAAAGTCAAAGAGTAAAAGAGAAAACGTCTCTTTTTTTTTTTCCTCCATTTTTTCTCTCGCGTAGCGTTGGTCTAATCCAACAAGTCCTGGTCTGTTTGCGGTGCACAGAGCTGTTTGGCTTCTGTCAGAAATGCGCGCCCCAATACAGGCACATTTTTATTATCCATTGGGGCTCCTGGTATTTTGAAAATGAGGTAAGCTCAATTAGCAACAAAAGGCTCTTCTCAGAGGTCTGTCATCACACAGGGCCTGAAGGGGGGAGGGAGGGAGCGGTGAGGGGAGGGTAGGGGAGGGGAAAGGAGGGGAGGAGAAGGGAAAATGGAGTCCCCTCCGCCCGCGCCTCGACACTGCAGGATTATGAGGCGCAGGGAGGGCTGATGCAGACACATGCGAAGCACCGCGGTGTGGCGGCCAGATGGAGGCCCGCCGTAACGGTGCAGAAAATACAGCGGTAGAGGGTTACACACACACACGGCGCGCTCTCTGATCACATTCTCCAGCTATAAACCCCCGAACGGGAAAGACTCTTCAGAATAGACACTTGGCTTTACGGCCCCCCCCACCTCTTAAATCACACTACCTTGGGGTAAAATGGAACCAGACCTGTATCTTGTAGGAGCTGCATATATACGTTGTCCTGGCGAACGGTGGAAAAGAAAAAAACGCCTGGCCTTTTGAAACACGGAATAAAGCGGACCTTTGAAGAAAGCGCACGCTGCGCAGAAGATGATAGGTCTTAGAAAATGACCCAATGTTTCTCTGCCGCGCTTCGTGCCTAGGGCGTGGTGTTATTGCCATGCAAGTCTTTTTTCTCTTCTCTCCCGGCTTGTCTGATTTGAGCTGTTGTAAAATGAGATGAGACAGAAGTATTGATGGATCATCGGGGGCTGGAGCTGCACTGGTATTCGCTTTTGGATGGCAGAATTGAAAGTTGATTCTCACGAATCAAAGCCGATATACGATTTCAAACACTTGTGGTCGCGATCACAGTGCAAACCTTCCGCTGCACGGCCGTGCGACGTATAGGATCGCAAAATGAACTGCGGCGTGTGTATTTTTAGTTTCCGCGACAGGTGCAAGCTTATGGACGTTTTATTAGCGCTTCAGAGAGCCTGTGTTTGTGTTCATGAGATCACATATTTATTTAAACAGTGTACTTGTACAGAGTCAGGGTTTTTTAGGCTTGACACACTCAAGACTTACAGAACCACGTCGCGCACATCTTTATCTTGCAGTGCAGATACTTGTTTTGCTTTTGGAAATGGCTAAATGAACGCTTGATATGTGGGGTTTTATGGCGTCATTGGCGTGTGATGTGTCTTCATAACAACTCAACCCATAATGTGATATACCAGGACAGTTTCTCTAATAAATACCCACTAGAGAAAGATTCAGAATGAGACCATGTGTACTTGATTTTCTTAAACAACAAGCAAAAAGCCTACAGTGCAGATCAGTGCAAATCTGTGCTTACATCTCTCCCAGGACAAAGTGTCCTAATAACATATGTATTGGATCACAGTCAAAACACGCTTAGAGAGGACTCAACGGTGAGCTTACACGTTTGTACTTTAATGAATGAACATTGTACTTTTTTGTGCCATTTTCTTTTGTTTTGTAAATATTACAGACATGGTCTGCCTTTTCACAATGCAAACAAACACGCAGGTCAACACGCGATCCTACAGAGCAGCACAGTCCCTAGCGGTGTAATGTGTATGCTGTTGCTCAGCCAAATCCCACTGTGGTGGACTCAGAAATTAGCTTACACGTTTGTACTTTAATGAATTAACATTTGTACTTTGCAATTTAATTTAGTTGTTTTACATACAACAAAATGGATCTGCCTTTTCGTAATCAAAATAAACAGTAGGTCAACCCTCTATCCTATACAGCACACTTAATAGTGGTGTAATGTGTTGCGTGAGGGCCCATGGCGGTCCCCCGGGGCCCCCACGGGAAGTGCGGAGCGTCTCCCGGCGCAGTGACGCATTAGGGCACCAGGACTGTTTGGGTTCCAGCCCGTCCCAGGAGCCGACTGACGTCTCCCTGCTTCCTTATCTTAATGACCGTTAACCGTTTCTGCTCTGTGTCAGCTCCACGGCTTCACCCGAGGGACAGGAAGAGAGATAGAGAGGGGCAGAGAGAGAGAGAGAGAGACAGAGAGAGAGAGAGAGTGAGAGAGAGAGAGCAAGAGGGAGGGGGGGGGGGGGGGTGGAGTGAGACCGAGGGAGACACAAATGAGTCAGCCGAAGATATACAGAGGGAGTAAAAGACGGAGGGGCCCAGATTGAGAATTCCTGACAGCTGATAAGGGGTAGAAGGAGATCCAGTTTACTGCACTGATAGCGCAGGAATGCAGAGCCAGATGATGATGGCTGGGCCCGGGACTACGCTGGCCCCTATGTGTGCTTGCCAAGACCCATCACCAGCCACTGCCTGCATGCTCACCGCGTCGCCTCCTATTTTCTCCCCCAGGAAACCCCCCCCCCCCATGGGGATGGGAGAGTTCCTTCCCGTATTGTTCTTACTTTGGCACTGTATTCTCACCCCCATCTAAAACCCCACCACTCGTAATGAGATTGTTGCTGTAGGGTGGTTGCAGTGGATACAAAAAAACACCACTTTAACGGCAAGCAGGGCTGGAATGGCCATCTGGCAGACCGGGCGCTTTCCCGGTGGGCCGACATGCCTTTTCGGGGGCCGACACAACTGTGTTTTTTTTTTTGTCTGAGCGACCCATAAAGCAGGTAGATCGGCCCATTGTGTTTTTTCCTTCTTAATGACACTTGGCTGGCCCAATCACTTCTTTAAACACCCGCTGTGATCGATTGCGGTGGGCCGGTCTGGGACCAACATGCCGGTTGGGGGCGTTTTTTTCGTTGCAGTCCAGCCCTGGCGCCTAGCAAGTATGTAAAAATGTATATCATGAATGTAATATATATTAATACAAATCTAATAAAATATTCATATTTGTCAGCTCTAATTTCGGCAGTCGCCATGATGAGGACATTTGGGGCCTAAGTGAAACTCTTGTGTTGGCGTGCACACTGCCATGTGAAATAACTGTGGAACAAATGGACATGAGAGAGGAAATGGAATCCGGCTCAGACAACGTGGAGCGCGGCCAGGCGAAATTTTTAATTCACAATAAATCACGGGGAATGGATGCACCCTGAAAAGGCCCAGCCAGCGCAGACGGCGTCTGCAGGAACCCGGAGACAGAGAGTGCGCGCGGGGTGCAACAGATTGGGTTAGCAGGAGCCCGGGCCCCGTGTGCAGGAATCAGCCTCCCTCTCAGCGGTCTCCAGAGGAAATCAAACAAGCCTATGCGGTTCATTATTGAGTCAGTGGACTCGGCAGCCGGGAGTGCTGGCGACACGGCCATTTACTGGGAGCCGGTGCTGACCCTGCTGGGGGAAGGCCACGCACAGAACATGGCTGGAAATAAGGTTGAATAAATGAAAAATGGAAGCTCGCTAGTCTTTACCCCGCGGCACTGTGGCTGATCTGTTTCCAATATACGCCTTTCCCCCCCCCCCCCCTTTATATTTTCCAGAATTCTTGGAAGAACTGTAAAAAATAAATGTGATTTCTCACCAATTTGGACTTGGATAATTAGCCTAATTGAGGTAAAGTTCATAACTGCGCTTGTTACAGTCAACACAATCTATATCATTGTGTGTCTCATACGGCAACATTTTGAGGAAAAGCGGGGGTATGTGTGTGTGTCTGTGTGTGTGTCTGTGTGTGACTGTGTGAGTATGTGCGTGTGCGTGTGTGTGTGTGACTGTGTGCGTGTGTGTGTGTGTGTGTGTGTCTGTGTGTGTGTGTGAGTGTGTGTGTGTGTGTGTGTGTGTGTGTGGGCAATAGGGTTCAAGGTCATCAGCCTGCGGCAGAGTAAAAGCCCTGCGGAGGTGACTCCAGCCTGGCAGATGGGACAGTAGTCACACAGCAGACAGGAAGCAGCAGCGCGCATGGGAGAGCAGAGTAGTGCTCGGCCTTAGACCCGCATTGATCTGCCCTTTTCAACCTGAGGAAAAAGTCAGGAAGCGGGGAGAATGAGCAGGGACGCATGCTCTCCGCTAGGCTTCATGTCATTGTTGTGATATAGAGAATGAAATCCCTTTCTTTGGTCCCTGTTATTGTCTTCCCCACGCTAACTTGGGAGAGGGGGGGGTGAGGAAGGAGGGGGGGGGGGGGGGGGGAACTTTAACTCAAATGATGTGTACGCACACACGTACACCCTTACACACATGCTCACAAATGATGTGAATGCACACACAAACACACACACCCGTACACGCACACACACACACTCACAAATGATGTGGATGTGTACACACTTGCGCACACACTCTCACAAATGATGTATAAACACACATACGCACACACACGCACAGAAGTCAAGCTGACGTAGCAGTGCCTGGAGGAGATGTGGGTGTAGGAATCATGACTGAGTTTTTTGTATTTGCCAATGCGGCTCTTCTCTGTTTCTGAAGAATAGGACAGTGTACTGGCTCCTATCTGCTCCATCGGGCCCCAGTGACAGTGTGGAGACAGTCGTCTGAGCTGGCCGATTGCTGTCGGACACTCTCTGACTCATAGCATGCAGTCAAGCACGACACAGGGTGGAGTGTGTCTGTGCGTGCTTGTGTGTGTGTGTGTGTGTGTTTGTCTGCATTTGTTGGAAGGCCGGTTTTGGGCAGCGCTCAAGGCGCCTCGTGTGCACTTCCATGAGAACCAGACTACAACAATACAAGTCAACAAACCAAGTCAACAAGAGGTCCGCTCAAAGTCAACTATATAGCCTGTATTGTCTGGCGCTGATGTCAGGCATCTAGCTAGTCCTAAAGGTCAGAAAGGGGAAATATACTGCATATTTCGATATATATTTACATGTATTGTCCAGTGGCTCACTGGCTCTCTATCTTAAGATCTCTTGCCGTTGTTTTGTTTGTCTGGGTCTGAATCATGCCAACTGCCAGACCTGTGGGTAGATGACAAGCAGGTTTTGGTGGGTAATGAGGTGTTTGTATCAACAGGAGCAAGACCTTTAAAAGAGCAAACGGGTGTTTGGTGGAGCAAGGTTGAGTTGCAGTTAAGTTTTATAGTTTTGGTCTGAAGTTTTAAAGGCACCCTCTTTGGCAAAGTAGCACAGCTGTGATCTTCACTCGGTTCTTTGCGTCTCCCAAGTTGCCTCCTCTCATTTTTTCTTCACAAACTCGGCAGCTTAAAGTGCCCATTTGGAAGTTCCCACATCGCGTCGGCCCAAGTTAGACAAATAAAAGCCTGGAAGATGAGACCTCCATGAGTCGACCTGAAAGTGATACTTTGACATTCTGACATTTTCCTACAATGTCTACGATGTTGATGGATGGCTCTTTATTTTTCCCAACTTTGGCTCGCTTGATTTCCATGTAGAGATCTCCAAATTGCAGGCGTTATCTGCAAGGGATCAGTCAGGGATGGGTTGTCTGCGTGTTTCTTAGGCGCAGCGTTAAATAACATAAAAAAATGCAGTGAATCAGCTCATTGTGCTGATAATTATAATGGAAGGCTTTCTGTGCAGGAACAGAGCATGCCATAAACCAACAGTGGTGTGTTGGCACTGTGGAGAGTTGAAGTAGTGCGAGTTGGCATGGTCGTAAAAAAGCCAAAGGAATGCCAGCATGGGATCCTAACAGAGGAAAGGAAAACTCACAAAAAGTGTGGGCATGACAGTGGTTTCTCAGCAGAGGCGGCAGTAAATACAAACTTCAGGTTTAATGTCTGTGTGTGTGTTTACTATAACGCCGCTCATTATGTATTTATGGATTGTAATGACCTATCCTGGACAGCTTTTGCGCTGTATCAACAAAGTCGTCCTTTTGGAGTAGCGACGATCCGAATCTAACTTGGGTCCTTTCGGCAGACGAAAACGAGCATCTGAAAGGATTTCACTCAAAGGGGAATGTCTTCATCAACTTTACTGCTGAAGTCTATATGAAAGCTATGCGACACAAACCTGGTTCATCCACTGACCTACGCTTTTATGGTTGCGGCATACCAGACCCCCCCGGTGAGTTACAGAAGTTCCAGGAAAACTCAGCTGTCAGTCTGCGATGCTTTGGCCTTGACGTCTAAGTCTAACCGCAGGGTCCCACAGCCACCTGGGAAGGGCCATCTGTAAGGCGATCTGCGGTCGTAACGGCCCTCATACCCCCAGGAGCAGGCTCGCTACGACCGGCCGTGGCAGTCTTCCAGCTCTGGATCTCGCTAGCCTATTTCCCGGTAGGAGGCCCCCCCTTATTTTTTTTCCTGCCGTGGCCCATCAAAACCAAACATGCTCACAATGGGGAGATAGTAGAGGAACCACACGCTGTGCGAGCACCATAAAAGCAGAGGGGAAGCCAACTGTTCCAGAGCTTAGGGCCGAGAGACACCCTGTCGGTGTCGGTGCCCTCCATCCCCTGCTTTCATCTCAGCCGCCGGCAGCCAGCGGCTCGACCCCTGACGACCAAACGACCTGACATCCGAGACCCCCCCCCCCCCCCCCCGAACTCAGTTATTCCTGCCATTCCTTCCCCACACACAAAGGGGTGTATTCCTGCCGAAACATGGCTCCCTCTGAAACTCCCTGTTGCTCACTTGTTTGCACCTCAACTTGAACCTGCGCGAACAACAATGGAGGACTCCTGTGGCGGGGCCGCTATTTTCTGCGCTCGCGTCGATAGCTCGCTAGTACCTCTAGCGGCGGATCGGTGTTGTTCCTTCTTAAAGCGCATTTAGACACTATGTGTGTATATGTGTGTGAATAGCCGTGTGTTTCTGCGTGTGTACTTATTCGGGGGGGGTGTGGGGGATTCAGTGATTTCGAAGCCAGGATATGTGGTATAAAAGACTTAATTTGAGCCAATAGTGGCATTGATATCATATACCCCATTCATCTGGAGTTCATCTTCCACTATGGCCCCAAAGGCACATGAATAGCAAACAACATGGTATTAATTGTATCCAATGTGCCCAGCGACCATAGTGACATCCTGCTCTTTAATTTCTTTGTTTGCCATAAAAGGGCGTATGTTTGTTTTGGTATTGGCATGAGTCCTCGTCTGTATTTGTGTTTCTGCTTTTGAAAAAACGCACACTTGATCGCAGTTGTGTAACTGTGCAGCTTAGAGGCGAGGATATCAAAAGCAGATGTGGCCTCTTAAGTGAGAGATGGGGTGTGTGTGTGTGTGTGTGTGTGCGTGGGGCCGGGGGGTGGGGGGGCGGGGTGGGGGGGTAGGGTAAGGTTAGGGGTTTAGGGGAGGAGTTGGGTTATGGGTGAAGACATTCCACCATTTTTTGTTTCCCGAAATGTTTAGTATATCAGAAGCTGGTACGGTCAGGGGAAGGGATTTCGTCTTTTGTTTTCGTGGAGCATTTTGATGTCAAACCCCAACTACCACACAAGGTTCCAGGCTTTCCAAACTCAGTTAGATTTGATACTTTACCACCCACCGCTTTAATGGCACGTTTATATAAACGAACACACACACACACACACACACGCACACACAACCACACACACACACACACACACACACACACACACACACAGACAGTCTACTTAGTCTCATTGGAAACCACGACGGTCTAGTCTAGCCCCTCTCCTTCCCTCTCGGGCTGACAGTGGAAACAGTGGTGTTTGGGCCGTGTTTTATCTATGACAGGTCTTGGTGTGAGGGGAGAGACAGAAGAAAAACTTCCTTGTGAAAGTAGGAATGTAAAGCATTCCCCACAATGCCACAGTGCTGCAATTACTCCAGCTACTGGTGCCGGGCCAAGACAATGAGACGACAGCCCGCGGTATGGAGGGGGAGTGCGTAGTTCAACTCCTGTCTCTTCTCACTACAAGTGTGCATCCTTCCCAATCACTGCACAGATACGGCTATGTCCTTAATACACCAACCCACCCATAAGCCTTCTGTGTAATGAATACAACCCCACTAGTGTTGGTTTGTTTGTGTGGGGTATTTTTTGGTGGATGTGTGTGTGTGTGTGTGTGTGCGTGTCTGTATGTGTGCTTGTTTGTGTGGCTGCTTGTGTTTGTGGATATGCTTTGTGCGTGTGTGTGTGTGTGTGTGCGCGTGTGTGTGTGTGTGTGTTGTGTGGGTGAGTTGGATGTGTATGTGGGAGTATATGGAGACGTGTGTTGATGTATGTGTGTGTGTATGTGTGTGTGGAAGTGAGAACTCAACAGTGTCTATTAATTAACCCCCCCGACTGCAGCCCCCCCCCCCCCCCCCCCCCCCCCCCCGTCTGTGCTGTCCGGCTCCCCTTCACCCATGTCCAGAACTGATTTGGTTTTTTAACTCCCAGTAGGCAATTAAATGGCACCATCCATTTGTGTGAGAAGAAAGAGAGAGAGAGAGAGAGAGAGAGAGAGAGAGAGAGAGAGAGAGAGCGTATGTGTATGTGTGTGTGTGCAAGGGACATGAAGGGGGAGGGCTGGGGTGGGGAGGGGAGCGGTGCGGTGCTGCTGCCAGAGTGTCTGCCTCCCCAGGCCTTGTTCACACAGCAGCCAAGGGCCGCCTGCGCCCGCGCCACTGTTATCAGCTGGCTCAGCAGTGGCGGGGAGACACGGCTCAACAAGGCGCTGTTTATCTGCGCAGACTGTATTCACTGCACATCCCGGCCCCGGCCGAGTCACGGCACCACTCAAATCTGCCCCGGCTCGGCAAGAGAAAAGGGAGGAAAGGGCCCCGTCGCCGGACAACAGTCTGCTGCACAGAGGTTGCCTGGCGCGCGGATCAGCGGGCGACAGTCGGCGTCCCGGTCTGGCCGCCCCCCCCCCCCCACCCCCGATGACCACGACGCCACTGTCCCCCCCCACCCTCCTCCTTCCTGAGCCCTGTCTCATCCACTCTCGGCACGCATCATCTCTCTCTCCCGCTCTTTTTTTGTTTTCTCTCTATATCTCTATTTTTTTCTCTCTCTATTTGATTTATATCCTTCGGATGTTACAACACTTACAGAGCGCTTGTGCACCAGTACCGAGGAGAATGACAATAATTGTGCGGTGTTCATAAGCTGAATCCCCGACCCATACTAATACTTATATATATAGTATATTATGTTTTCTGAATATATCACACCATAGCCCCAGGTTTATTTGCATTAGCACCAGACGTTAGTACAGCAGCCTTTGTAGATGTTCAGTCAATAGCCGATTCACGTCAAGTTTATTTCTATAGCCAATAAAATAGTCAATACAATTTAGCTCAACATTGATCTCACTGAGAATTGTATTATTCTATTAGGCCAAATAAACCTTAGCTGTGTATATCCAACAACAATTGGAGGGGAATTGTAAGAAAAATAATCTTTTAAAAGTCTTGAGGGTATATCGAAAGCCTGTACTCAGCAAATACCCCTGAGATGTTTTTATATTTTAATATCAGTTAATATCGCTCCTTCAGGACTCCAGGCTCCTTGTATGCTTATTCAATATGGTGGATGTGTCAGTCAAGCCCATACCAGCACCCCCTCCATCCCCATCCACCACAACCACCACCACCAGCACCACCGCCATCCACCCCCCCCCCCCCCCCCATCCCCCGTCCCCCCCCCCATCCCCCGTCCCCCGTCCCTCGCCAGGCCTTATCTATGGGTCGAGGAGCACAGACTCCAGACTGTGCAGACAGTGCTATCTAACCGGTCTATGTCTCTATATACACAAGGAAATCACCCGGTCCGTGTGAAGAAACGAAAGCTGCCTACAGACATCCTGCCCCTAAACTGGAAAAAAAACAACAGATAGATAATTTGGATGGCTGATTCAGCTCGGGACCAGTCACACACACCATGGGCACTGACTAAGAACATTAACCACTGGTGGCTTGAAATATGAGCCCACATCCCTCTTTGTTCATGTTAACATGTCACGGACAAGGACACGGTCTTTGTTGTGGACCCTATGCTGTATTGGCTTGTGTCCCAGGCAATTAATCCAAGAGACAGACTCTGGTTGTTTTTCATCAACACTGTCTGGTAGGTTACCGCTGGTAGGTTAGTGTGTGTGTTCTGGTTACAGCAGAAGAATAAAATCATGAACAAACACAGCATGATGTCACATTACTTGACTATATTTTGTGAGATTTCATTTCGAAGTTGATGTTAATGTCCGGCTATTCATAATAACGTTATTACATAATATTTATGTCATAATGATATTGACATTTTTTACAAATGAACATTGTGGTTACACTGCAGTTTGTCTTAATGAATGTCATTCCCTCGTGAGTTTCGTGCGGGTCCGGGCCACGTTCTGTCTGAGGATGACGGACGGCGGGGTGGCGCGGCGTGGACAGCTCAGCGCTGGCTGGGCAGGCATACATCAGGGGGGGTCAGAGCTCACAGGCACGGGAGGGAAAGTGACCTCGCGGCGGGACTCGGGCGCTCGGTTGATGTTGACTTAGCTTTCGCAGCATCCCCTGCCGTCGTTCTCGCCAGCTCCGTTTTTCGCTGACCCCGCTCGCCGCTCGCCACAGGAGTGCCAGACTGGAGCGAGACACCCGCCAAGTGTGGTGGTGGTGGTGGAGATGGTGGGGGTGGGTGGTGGTGGCGGTGGGGAGGTGGGGGGTCATAGGGCAGGGTGTTCGATCTCCGATGCTCTGGAGATCTTGGTCCGCAGGAAAACGCTGACTTCTCAACACCACTTGATGGAACACGTGTTTGGGATTCCTGAGAGCGCTGGAGGTTTCCATGTCAGCGAGAAGCCCCACCGCTGGGGGGTAGGAGGTGTCATTGATCCCAGGCTCCAGAAGGACAACTCTCTCTGGCTCATCTACCGCTCGTCTCCCCCCCCCCCCGGTCTCCAAAGGGCCCCCAGCGCACATGCTACGCTATAACCGTGAATTAGCTTACAGCCTCGAAGCCATTAGCGCCGAACGGGTTTCATTTTGTGCGTTACGAGTCGAGAAAACGGAGCCGGCGTCTCGGTTTTGGATGCGTGTTCAGCGGATCAGGGCTTGGAAAGGTGCGCGGGTCCACGGAGGGAGTTTAATTACGATACCCTGGCCGTTAAGCACTCGAAGGGTCCTGCGAACCGCCATCACGGCGGTAAACACCCGGCAGGATGAGAACGACACTTGTTTTCGCTTGGGAGAGGCATGAGGGGGAAGTTAGTTAGTTTGTGTTTACAAAGCAGCCAAAACAGTCTGAGAGCGACTGACTCGCGTGAATAATTGATGATTATTCAGAAGATGACTCACATTAGCGGTTTCTATGGTAATGAATCATTTTGTCTTCGTGGAGCCAGACGGGGAATTAGGCCCGGGCTTGCTTTGCTCGCTGCCCTCCGGCGAGACGGAAGCTACAGAAGCCCCTCACAGAGATTAACACCCATGATGCAGACAGGCTCCACTGGAAGAGGGGCCTCCGCTGATTTGGCCCCCCGATAGCCGAAGCCCAGTGACTGGACGGCAGATTAGGCTGGCAAATGGACAACAACCATCCCTTCTATTTAATCTATGCTATACCCCTTGAGGGTCGGGCACCTGTACAATATACCCCCCCCCCATGAAATATGAATATAATTCTGTATCTCTGTCAAAATCAAGCAGGTCAATAGGTTCGAATGCTGCTCATGTGAATTGTGAAGATCCCGGTCCTGTAGCCAACTCTGAGGCGCCGGTCAAATTACGTAAAGTAACAACTTTAGATGGTCTAGGTAGGGGAGAACCCACAATGCTGCACCGAGATTTGCAGGAGCTAGAAGAACTCACCCTTCGCTCTCATCTCTATCCTTTCTGGCTTCCTGAAAGTCCAATATATCTGGTAATCATTACAGTCTGGATGTGGCCTGAGAGACGCAGCGGGTGTCTCCAGATCAGACCCGAGGAGAGGAGGGGGAAGAGGAGGAAGAGGAATAGGACCTTTTACTGCTACTTTGGTAAACATGGGGGCTGCGGTCGCAGAAGAAAGGATGGTTCTAATTAATCTCTCTGTTTCTGTCTCTGTCTCTGTCTGTCTCTCTCTCTCTGTCTCTGTCTGTCTCTCTCTCTCTGTCTCTCTCTCACGCTCTTTCTCACGTGTCTCTCTTTTTCTCCTGTGTCTTTGTGATATTGAGTACACATTTCAGATGTACTTAAAATCACATTCAACTCAGTATGCTATTGGCTTAGAAGAGAAACAAAAATGTTGTGATCTGCGCTGCTCGGGGATCGCACCGATTCAAGTAACAACTTGAATAATAATAATAGCTCCGTTCCCAACCATTTATTTGTTATTTATGAATTATGCTGTCAAATGTAATTACGTTCATGACAAAACTATGTGATATGAAAAAAACATACAGGTACTTTTGTTGTGTTAACCAGCAACCCAGAGGAAAGCAACACGTGCTCCAATGCTCATGCCTTTCGGGATGGCCTCGCAGCCTTGCTATACTAAACTAAGCCTGCATGCCAGTATATGCTGGGTTTGAGGCTCTGGCCTCACACCGGTCCCATTCCCAAAGTTGTCCTTCAATACAGAAGATTGGCCGGGATGAAAGAAAGGTAGGAAACGAGAGAAGGCTTGTTGAGGGAGGAATAGATGGGGAGGAGTGAGGGGAAGCAGGGAGCGAGCTGGACAGATCAGAGAGAGGGAGAGAGAGAGAGCGAGAGAGAGAGAGAGAGAGAGATGAAGGATTAGAGGCTGAGTGGAGTGTGGAGAAAGGGATCAGAAGAATGAGAGATGTACAGCAGAAGGGAAGGTAAGCCTGCGTCCGCCAGTAGCAGGACCTCTCTCACCCACCAGCCTTTTCATCTTTCTTTATCTCCCCCCTCCTCTCTCTCTCTCTCTCTCTCTCTCTCGTCCAGTACCAAGAGGCTCCAGGGCCATGTCCATATAATGAAGGCTTGTTTGAGTTCACATTCAGACATCACAGAGAGAGAGCCTGGAAGAAAAAAAACGCAGAGGCCCCACGCGGGCTACTTTTATGAAGCCGGCTTGGGAGCCCAGCCGCCAGCCAGGAGGCTCCCCCTCTCTCTCTCTGCCTTCTCGTCTACGCGCTGTCAGTCTGCTAAACACTTTGTTATGTCATGTCACTAGGGGAGGATATTAGACTGGGGGTTTTCCAATAATAGGATGTGAAATGTGCATGCATTGGATAGCGGTTTTGTGGTGGAGTGGAAAGGCCGTACAGTACGTGATATGGGTACGGGTCTGAATGTAAATACAGTGGCAGTCTGTGTGAGCACATCTGTTGTGTATGATAGTGTTACTAAGGTGCCTGTGGTGCTTTCTGACTCCGGCTGGAATATGAAACAGAATTTCATGGCGGGAGACAACTTATATTTTAAAACGGGATATTGTGGAAGTGACAGCGGCCGACCACACGCCAACCAAAGTCCTCAGCGGTGAATCCGATTTCTCCTTTGGCTGTCAAGTTAATCTTGCAAAATTAAATTAGAAAAAAAGGATACAATCTATGAATGATTATCTGGACATCGTAGAGATAATAATATTGTAATTGATTTTCCGATAGTTAGGGCTGAGTTTGAGCTGAGTTGTAATTACATTTAGGCTAGGTTGATACGATGTATCGTTTCAACATCGATATCGCACATTTTTTTGGAAGGAGCTTGAAGCTAAGGCAAGTTAGATCAGTCACGTCATGCTGAAACTTTTTTGTTGCTTGATACAAAATGAAAAAAGGTTGTCATTGTCCAACTAATCTAGAAGAAACGCCTCGTTTTAACAGTGTCTACAGTGCGAGCATTTGCAAGTTTATTTGTTTAGTTGTTTAAAATTTCACACAATACATCCCAGGTTGCTTTAAAAAACTATCTGCGCCCGTGACACACTGGATTGAAAATGAATATATGTAGTGTTCTTGCTTCCTCACATGAGTGAGATGACACGGATACCACTGACAGACTCAATACATTAGCATATAGCCGCATTAGCATTGTCGCCACAGTTAGAATAATGAATAATGAAAAAAAGAACAGCGAGCTACACGGACATCGCAAATACGGCATGTAAGATGTTTATGTCAGACTGCTGCTGTGGAGGCCGATTTCCAGGCTTCCTCTCCTGTATGAACGATTTCTCATTCTGTGGACCGCGAGTCACGCAAAGCCATGTTTATTAATCACACGCACGTTATTACATTTAAACCTAATTCATGTTAAACTATTGTGATTTTTTAGTCCCTGCGTCGGGAACCATACAAGATAAACTAGGCAGCATCACTGCCTATACATCCATGATCCGACTACAGTTATTCTTCCTGTTTTGATGTTTGATGGCAATACAATAGTGTCACAAAGCCAATAGGCCTGGTAAACAATCCCGATCTTAGTTAATGGTAACGTATTAGGGTACTACATCTACTACGCTTGCCATTAAAAGTCTTCCGTGTTTTATGAATATATCAATGTGTGTCGATTTGTATTAGGCTACTACAACAGTTTTCATAAAAAACGTTATATAACCTAATGTTTTTCTGGAGAAAAAACATTTTTCTTTCTTTTATCATATCGCAATATACTCAAAGAACAAACATATCACAATGTCATTTTTTTCCAATATGGTGCAGCCTTCCTCCTCAGGGGGGGGACTGCTTGATATGCTGCATGTGATGCAAGTAGTCTTCTCATTTTTTCCCCAAGGCCCTTAAAGAGGAAGGTGGGCTAAAGGTGAGGGTGGGGTGATGGTTGGGTTGGTGGTGGTGGTGGTGGTGGGGTGCGGGTCACACTCAAATCCCTGTAAACCCCCCCCCTCGAGTCTACACCGTGGGGTGTATCAGGGGCCTAGATCTGCCCTGTGAGCAGGACTTGGGTGACAGGCTGGCGTCCAGGGCCAGCCACGGGGTCGAGCGAGCAGCTACCGCGGCTGGGAGGCCCGGGGAGCGTCAGAGAGAAAGCCAGTGTTTGTGTATGGAGCGCGGCGCTCTTATCTCCCGCCTGCGCTGACGCCACACTCTTCCTGTTTCCAATCTTTACTGCTGATTTTTCTCTTCACTCTTGCTTCAGCCACCGTGGCTCCCCAGTTCCTATACTAGACTGAAACATTTTTTTTTGGTTGTTTTTGTTTCTTTTCTTTCTTTCTCTTTTTTTCCTAATGCTGTTCTTGTTCATTTTACAGTTGAGATTAGATAGAGTTGACGCCGTGGTGACTTTAGAGGCTAAAGTATCACCGGCTGTTATGCACGCAAACTTATTCTTTTGAGAAAAACAAAAAAACTTGAAGACGCCTGGCGACGCAATTTGCATAATTGACTGTTGAGAGATCCCGGGGGAGATCTCAGGGAGATTCTGTTGAGAGAGGCGTAGGGCAGACAGGACACACCAGTCTCTGAAACCGGAAATATCCCTGACTATATGTGTATTTTCATATACACGCACGCATGCTCCACACACACACATACACACACACAAACACACACACACACACTGTCACAAACGCTCACACGCCAACAGACACACAAGACACAATAAGAATGAAAATGAAATGTTGACAAATGACAAACCGTATTTTTCACTTTTGACCACAACCGTATCGGTAGTACAGAGGGGGATTTCTTAGCTGTTGTTGACGCTCTATAGATGTATATGTTATATGATAGGAACTGGCAAAACCAATGAAAACCTGGTGCCTACGCGTATTGATTTTAGATTTTGACATCTCAATGCTCAGACTTTATATTATATTAAAGGTATTATTAAAATTGTGTGGGCACCTTACCAAGGTATTTAAACCAGGCTTTGTTTGCTTGCTGCCAACACAAAGACATTCAGCCTAAAAACATATTGGTTAAAAAAAATATTATCCTAAATAGTTATTATCGTTCAGCTTGTGTTTCTGAAATATTTTTCTTTCGCGATGATATTATTCCCGGAGCCTATCGAGTCCCTTTGTGCCTTCAAACCAAACCATGTTGCATAATTTGACTGCAAAACAAACTCCCTGCATGTGCATCCATCTTTCTTCTCCTTCTTTATGAAATCAAAAACAGCCATCTAAAATACATAAACAACCAAAGAGCTCCCTGACGGCTCCTCTATTTGGTATTTTGCAAGCGCCACTAACTCCCCCCTCACTCCCCCTCCTGTCTGGCCTGCCCGCCTGCCTGGATGGCCGAGTTTGGTGGCGCCATTGCGCTCCGCAACTCTGCCGTAATCAGGAACAGCGCGGGGCAACAGCTATCACAGAGGGTTTCTTTCCCTTTCCTTTGTTTTCCGCACATTTCCTTCCTCGTTTTCTTAGATATTCTCCCCGCACTGATGTAAGTCCAAACAGAGGCCTATTTAGAAAGTAAACAGATGAATGAGGGGAGGTCCTGAGTCTGGCGCCCCGTGCTAGTGTGCCGTCGCGCAGCAGAGACGTCTTGCTCCACCCGGGCCCTGGGCTGACACAGCCTGTAAATATACTGCATGACAAATGTGGCATGGCCCCTGCCGTGCTTTCCCCGGCCAATCTCTGACCGGCAGTGCCTAATGCAGAGGAGGCAGAACACAAGGGGTGTGCTTGAGTCACTGTCACAAGTGACTGTTGTTTACCGGACAGTGGGGACACTTGGACAACACAGAGGAACACTGTGAAGGCTGCTTGTGTTGACGTAACAAAATCGGGGTGCTTCTAGTTTGGCTTCAGCACTGTCTGAAGACGGTTAAGTGTGTGTGTGTGTTCAAGGTAACAAACCATGTGTTTTGCATTCTGTGTCTAAACTTAATCCAGGGTCTCCTCTGGTTCCATCAGGTGTGGCCTTGCAGAGTGTTAACAGTAAGTGTAATGAAACTGAATCAAACGTATTACTTTTTTACATAGGTTTTTACAACAGAGAACCACTGTGCAAAGAAGGGGGGGGGGGGAATTTCAGTCCAGATGTTCTTGACTTGAATATGATTAAGATCTCATATTTGCACCATAGCAAATTATTTTCATGCTTCTATCAGGTTCAAGCAGTCCTGGAGAAATCCATCTGATGGGACCCCCCCTTAAAACAGATTTTTGTTTCTTTCTGTCATGTTTATAAAACTTTTTGGCAGTAATGCCAGCCTTCTAGCTAAACCTAGGATGCATTATTGGAAAATATGAACTTATCAATGGTTTATACGTAGGCAAAAAGATGAGATGTTGACAGATCTGTGCTGTTTTGAGTCACGCCATAGCGGCTGGAATGTCTCCAGGGAGGGGGGGGGGGGGAATGGGCGCCAAGAGGCCTCCAGGGGGGAATAAGGGCTAAGTTTGACCTCTAAGGATAGACCTGCTAAACTAAAATGGCTACTCTCTTTCCGGGTGTGTTCTGTACCAGGATTTCCTTCTCTGCTTTCAGGCTCCACATGTACACACAGAGCACCAGGGACACGGGTCGCCGCTGGCTGGCCCATTGTGAGCCGCGAGCAGGCCTTGCTGCTGAGGTCATACGAGGAGCCGGTGAGCGCCAGACTGGCAGGCACTCCACAGCTTCCTCTTAAGATATGAGATCAAGTGAATCAGAGTTAGAAGTCGTTACCCTTTAAGAGTCCTAATGACCACTACCTCTGTTCGGCACACTGCTGGCTCCAAGATACTGCGTGTTATGAAGATGGTATTTTCTGCCATCATCCATTTTTCATCGACTGGTTCTCCTTTCAGCAAACATGATCTCATCCCAGTATCATGGCTAACTCAATGCAGCCAGTGTTAGCGTTTGCGTAGCATTAGCATATATAATTGAGTGCTATTAGTCATGTGCTGGACTTCTGCCCCATGCGGATACTGTGATACCTCTTAAGAAGATCCATTGTTCACATGTTGCACGGAGCTACAAAGCCCGGAGACAAGCCAATTGATTTGAATTTGCTGGCAGTGTCAAGGGAACCCATTGAAGAGACACACGAAAATGAGTTTCCCATTGACAAGAAAATTGACAGAGATGCTGCTGGGATGCTATAGGATGGTATTGGAACAAATTATATCAATGGTATAAATCAATCATAGAAATATTACTCCTAAACAGCGATATGTTATATATATCAGGGGCAAGATAATCTAGTAGTTAGGCTGTTTGAACCCTAGCCGAGAGGTTCTGGGTTCGAACCCCATTGGCCACAGTCCATCTGGTGCCTAGTTGTGTTGTCGTT